>JASVEL010000715.1:0-109891 GCA_032618575.1 Nicotiana noctiflora
CTAGGTAGGTCGGGTAATTAACCAATGCCTTAAGTGCATATAAGGAACATGAAATGGCAAAAGTGTAGATTTAATAGAGCCTATAGGGATATATAAGACATTTGAGCTCCTGATTTCAGCAATTTTGCAGAGAATTAAGGGTATATTGGTCTTAAGGAAAAAGTAATTCAGTAAAAAATACTAATAAGTAGGGGTACACTTGTAAAAGCCCCAAAATAGAATCAAATAGAACCTTCCATCACATGCTGGAAGAGATCTTGTAACTGAAATAGGGTGTAAAGTGTAAGATTTGGTAAAGTAGGAGGGGAGGGAAATAAAATTATATTCTATCTCCCCCCGCCCCCCCCCCTCCAAAAAAAAAATTTCACCTCTCTACACCTATAAATACCCCCATTTAGGACTAGTTTAAGGGCGGGATTTTGAAAAACAAAATTTTCAGAAAACATTCTACACTAAATAGCAATAGTTGCCTAGTTTCTCTAGCTGAAGTTCACATTTGGAGTTGTTTGGAATTTCTGCTCATCTTGCTAGGTTTTCTAGTTGTTGTTGCTGTGTTATTATCCGTTCATCTGGATTTCAATACTTCACTGTTGCATTGCCTGTCGAGTCTAACTGTTGTGCCTATTTCATCTCCCCTTAGAACTCATCGAGTTATTTTGCTGAATCACGTACACATTTGTTCAAGGCTATGTAATGAAGAAGCTATGATGAAATGGAGTTTCAAGTTTTAAAATCTCTCATTGTCTTCTGTATTTTCTGTTTTCTAATTAGCTGTCTAGTATTAATTTAGATTTGTAATTCATTAGTGTAGCATTGTATGTATAAGTGAAAGCTCGGACGAAAACAATGTAATAAGTAGTGAATGGTAGTAGTATAGTCACATTAGTTAAATCACTTAGTTAAATAGGTAAAAATCATAAAACAAGGCTAAATAACTCTGACATGAATTGATAACAGCAAGTTCAGAGTAGTAATTTCAATCAGCTTACGTAGGTAGTCTGATTTAGAGATTGATACCTGGATTTGAATAAGTTTAAAAGAGAAACAACCAGATGAAGTAATAACTCATGTGAGACTGACTTTGTGATATCAAACAAGCTAGATTCATAGTAAACCCAATAGTATAACCGTGCACTTGTGAATGACTCATTTTAGTAATCTGAATATTGTGTATAAGTAGTTTAACCATTTAGATTAATCACGCTTTATATAGTTAAATAATCTACTAATCTCTTAGTTAATAGGTAATTTAGATACTGATTATAAATTCATTACTAGAAAACAAAAAGTAAAAGCAGTCTATTAGTTCAGCTTTCATGTACATTAGACAATTATGATCTAAAGTTAACATTGATAATTTGTATAGCGATTTTCTCCTCGATAAATAAGGTGCAATTTGAATTTATTCTTAATTCCCAATGTTTGTTCTTGTTGTAAGTTTTTCGTTTTTGTTTTCATTACCATTGCTTCAATTTGGTCTGGGCCTAATGTATGACGTGGGCTTGGACTGTATTCGAAAATTCACTGGGCCATTGAATGAAAACCCAAATCAGGTCTAGGTCATTAAGACCCGGATATATGTGATAATTTGTTAAGTATTAATCCATAAGTCCAGGCCCAATACCAATGGGAACAATAAAGGCCTGGACTCAAACTTCTGGAATTATAGTTGATTAAAAATGATTAAGGGAAAAACAATAATAGAAGAATGTAGTGAAATATTAAGTGAACTTCTAAAAAATGCATGGGATGAGCCTCACACAATAAAAAAATATAGTGGGGCCCCCTTTAGTAACAAAGTGAAATATATAATAGATTCGGGAAGGTTAATAGCGAATTCCATAACCTATCCCAAAAGATTTAAAGCCGTTAGACACTTATTAGGCATGATTTAATAAATATACATTCTCTAATACGAGTGTGCACTTGGTGCAACTCAAATTCTAAATCCCGGCGAAGCCGAAATGTATTAAAAGTCATAGGCGTACTGGTTGCGGTGTGACTCGAAATACGTTTTTGTGACGTTGCAATTCTTGAAAATATCAAAGTTGGAAACGCATACATATTGTTAAAAAGTATATAACAAGTCATATAAAATTGAGAACGACGGTTGAGCGACCGTGCTGAAACCACGGAATCCGGGAGTGCCTAACACCTTCTCCCGGGTTAACAAAATTCCTTATCCAGGTTTCTGTTTCGTGGACTATAATACAGAGTCAACTTCCTCGGATTCGGAATTAACCGGTAACTTGGGACACCATTATTTTCCCAAGTGGTGACTCTGAAAATTAAATAAAAATCCCGGATTGATTGTCCTTTATTTGGAAATACTCCTTCCTCTTTGTTATTATATCCTTCTCGGGTATTTGAACATTGAGGTATACCCAACGTATCTTTTTTTAAAAGGGATCGTAAAAAAAGGGTAGTAAAAAGGGAGGTGTGACAGTAAGAAAAATAAAACATAAATAATAGCACCTGACAAGGGAAACAACAATATATCTCATCTCGTTTCCACAACCACTTCACAACATAAGTCTCAACTTGTGCCAATGCTAAACAATGGTCAATTACCAAGAATACTTTCATAAGCCTTGTTCAACATTTTTAATCATCATATAAAGCATGGATAATACATAACAGAGTCACCAAATTTATAGTATATGACTCACGGGCATGTTTGACACCAACATATATATACTCGTCACCACATCTATACGACGTACTCAACACTTAACACATAGCAAATAAGATCACAACTTTTATTCCCTCAAGCTAGGGTTAGACCAAACACTTAACTCAATGCCACAAACATAATCAAGCCTCAACTACCGCTTTACCTCTCAACTACGCTTCAAATCCAGTTGTATCTAGTCACAATTTATTTAATAACATTAATAAAGTTAAATAAACCAATTTTAATGCATGAAACTAGGTTTTCCAATATTTCCCCCAAAAAGATAAAATCTGACCCTGGGCCCACTTGGTCAAAATCTTATGTTCAAACCAAAATTCGATCGCCCACTCACTCACGAACACAAATATGTAATTTATTTTGAAATCGGATCTCAAATCAAGATCCAAATGCCCAAAATTTGAATATCTTAAGTTCTACCCAAGATCAACCAAATTCTCATGAAAAACTCTTGATTTTAAAATGAAATCTTATAAAAAGACGGATTGGATTGAAAGAAACAAGTTAGAAATGACTTACTAATGATTTGGAGAAAAATCTTTCTTTGGAAAATCGCCCAAGAGAGCTTAGGGATTGAGAGACACCCAAGTTCAAAAATATCATACAAACTTGCTCGTGCGATCAAAATTTTCAAAATAACATCAACAAATATGAATTTAGCCTCAAATCAATGAAATTCTCAAGAACACCTAAAGTTACTATTTTCACAACCGAGTGTCCAATTTATACCAAATAGAGTCCGTTTCCTACCAAATTTTATATGTTAGACTTAAACATTATTATAGAGATGTACCAGACTCCGGAACCAACATACGGGCCCGGCACCATCACATTCAAGCATTATTCAATTTCAAAGCTTCCTATATTTTTTAGTTAAATAATTTTCTTCAAAAATTAATTTCTCGGGTTAGGGACCTCGGAATTTAATTTTGGGCATACGCCCAAGTTCCATATTTTACTACGGACTCTACGGGACCGTCGGATCACAGGTCCGGGTCGTTTAACCAAGAATATTGACCAAAGTCAACTTTAATTAATTTTAAAGGCCATTCTCATTATTTTTCTAAAAGTTCACATTTAAACTTTTCGAAAATGCGTTCGAATTGTGCACGCAAATCGAGGTAAGTGAACATGAGTTTTTCAAGGTCTCGGAATAAAAAATAGATTTTTAAAAAGGTCATCAAAGTTTTTCATACAGATTATTTATAACTCACCACATTATTAATGCCTTCCATTAAGGGATTTTGATGTTTTGAGTGTCAATACCACACAAAAGGGGTGATTTGTGTGGTATTTATTTTTGCTTAAGTTATTTATAGAAGGACCAGGTTCTTCTAGGCGTTTTAACTACTACTGTTTGTGGAATAATAAATATAGAAAATAAAGGACACGGAGATTTTTATGTGAAAAATAACTAGATTAAAAGGTAAAAAAACTACGACCTACTACTCAGTAGGATTTTTCCAAAATTACACTAAATTCACTGAGCCAAAACAATATTTAAAAAACTCTTTGTAAACCTAAGGATTAACTCTAATCCCGTTGTAGCACACAACCTCAATTGTTGCGACACCTTCAAGTTAGCTATAACTTGAACACTCTAGGTACGTAATACAATTGTTTCTATGAAAGCTGAAAGGTACAATTTTAAATAACCTTCTACAATTGAACTAGAATAAAAGATAGACACAATATAACTGTTTTTTCTATCTCGATCAAGTAGCTTCAGGAGAGCACACTCAAATCACACATAAATTGCTTACAAAATCGCCTTAGTCTTTTGCTCTCAATTTAGTTTAACTTTGGCATGTGTGCATTACCTGTAAAAGAGAACAGCACTAACATTTAATATATTAGTAATAAGCGTTTGATTGTGACTCAATTGCTGCTCTTCTATCATGGAAGAGTTTATAACGATCTCAACCTCTAACATTATCTTCATCCTATATTGTGTTCTCTTCATATAAGGATACTTTCTCCCTTTATCTAATATGCAACATTTTCGATCAGATCATGAGATATTACTGCTTGTACAGTAAGATTTATCTCATTCACGTACATCTCACATGCATAAATTGATCATGAATGTGCTTCACAACATAGACCTCGTCCATGACTCAGTTCTTTTTTCATTCTTCAAAACTTCACCTATTCTTGGGCCAACAGATTTAACTATATCCTTTTTTTTTCTCACTCTTCTTCTCATTCTTTACATCTTAATTTCTTCAGTAGATCTCCTTTTCTCTCTCTTCGATAGTTATACTTCTTCAACAAGAAGTTGGTAATTTTGCTTCAGGGTGGACCCATCCAAAATTGGATATGATGTAATAAAGGAAAATTCTATGTTCCTATTATCCATAAAATATTAGGAAAGTGATCTCTAATATAAGAAATCCAAAAATACGGGACTCTTTCCATAATAGCAAAAAAAAACTTTTTTTTTCCAATTATATATCTATACATAGAGCATAAAATGTCATGCAATATAAAAAATATTCAGTTGCTAACCATGTTTCTTTAACAATTCAAAAATTTCTAAACTCTAGTCAAACTATTATTAATACGATAATGGCTCGTACAAAATCCAAATGTGAAATTTGTTGGTAATCGGTGTTTAAAACTAAAAAATTCGAAAAGCAAATAAACGTTAGTTCAATAAATAAAATATAAAATAATTACGAGCTTACAGTTCCTTGTTTGTCCTTAAGAAATTCAATCCTCTCACTGTTGCCCAAGGGTTAGGATTAATTCCTCTCATGTTAGAATGAATAACTATTATATGATAGCGACACTAAAAATCACAGAATTTCAGCGAACTCAACAAGTGGAGCAAATCACACTTGACACTTATGTTAATTTGAAAAATAATGCAACAATGTAGGGAAAAGGGCCAATATTATACCCCTACTATCGAAAATTAGTCACGTTAGTACCTCGTTCTACTTTACGGCTAAAATTATCCCTACCGTTAATAAAGTATACAAAATTGTCCCTACCGTTAACAAAGTATGCAAAATTGTCCCTAAATCTAACAGATTTGGGAAAAGGCCAAATAAGTACCCCTACTATTGAAATTTATCCACGTTAATATCTCATTTTACTTTCGGGCTAAAATAATACATGTCGTTATTAAAGTAAGAGAAATACTACCCAAATCTAATGGAGCTCCTATGTGGCAACCGGACCCCTCTTAATAATATGCCAACTAACTAAAAAATTGCCAACTTGACTATTACAATCCGCCCCACATAATAACCCGACCCATTTGATAACCCATCCCCCTAAAAACAATCTCAGTCGAATAAATCTAGGGTTCAAGCTCAATTTTCTCATTTTTGCCTCTTTCTTTCTCCTTTGCTCGACTCTATTTCTCTCTTCTTCATCAAAGTCGTAGAGCAGTACTTCTTCTCAGAGAAGAACCAAGTGGACTGATATTCCCCATTGGTCTTTAAAATCCTCCTCATATGTGCTCCATGCAGCCCACCATAAGTACTTCTTATATTCCCCATGTCCCCATTTTTTGCACCAATTTGCCTCATGTGCCTTACACAATATCTATGGTGTGCCTCAGGAAGAACCAAGTGGATTTAATCAACCAAACCCTTAAAATGGAAAAATAGTAAAGAAATGCATCAAAAACTGAACAAACCAATTAAATGCAGTATCGAAACTATAAGTAAATGCAACAATAATGAAACTAATGAGATGCTACAGAACAGTAATGAAATGCAACAGTTACGAACTAATGAGATGCAACAAAACAGTAATGAGATGCTACAGTTATGATCTAATGAGATGCAACAAAATAGTAATGAGATGCAACAGTGAAGAATAGAGGCAAAAGTTTACTAAATGAAACAGTAAAGTCATACATTTTGCATATCTGAAATAAATGTAATTCCTTCTCCACTTTTGAGGTCCAATGAATGTTTTAGCAGCCTTAAAAACCAACTCCATGTCACTTTGGTCTCTTTATCAACAACAGCCCAAGCTAAGGGATAAAAATGCCTCATGGAGTCTTGGCCAACAGCTACTAAGAGTTGACCCTTGCATTTCCCTTTCAGAAAGGTTCCATCCATGCCAATGAATGGTCTCAACCCACTCTTGAACCCCATTTTCAATGCTTGAAAGCAGATGTACATTCTTAAGAATCTTCTTTTACGTATTAAAGTATATAAATTTCAATAGTAGGGGTACGTTTTTGGCCTTTTTCCCAAATCTGTTAGATTTAGGTACAAATTTATCTACTTTAGTAACGGTAGGGATAATTTTGCATATTTTATTAACGGTAGGGACAATATTAGCCATAAAGTAGAACGGGGTACTAACGTGACTAATTTTTTATGGTAGGGGTACAATTTTGGCCTTTCCCCCAACAATGTACAAAAGAGGGAGAAGTATTCATATTTTTCATATCCGAAAAATAAGGCTAAGCCTCTAAATTTATAGACAATGAAAGGGTGAGATGAAGAGGTGTGATTCGTAATTTCTTCTTCTTCTTCTTCTTCTTCTTCTTCTCCTCCTCCTCCTCCTCCTCCTCCTCCTCCTCCTCCTCCTCCTTCTTCTTCTTCTTCTTCTCCTTCTTCTTCTTCTTCTTGTAGCTTCGATATTTTAGCTAAAACCAACTCCAAAGTTAACCAATCTCCCTCAAAATTGATAAACAAAATTCTTAAGTATTTTCTCAACTGTTTACAAGAACATCCAATCCAAACAAATTACAAATTCATAAAACCTGATTATTAATACAATTGTGATAAAATTCTGAAAGTTCTTTTTTGTTCCAGTTTTAATCTAAAATGTATCGTAAAAACAACTCTAAACTTAACCAATCTCCCTTAAAGTTGAGGTATAAACTCCAAGGTATATTCTCGATCGTTTGCAATAGCATCAATCTCAAACAAATTATATACAATCCAAATATTGAATTCAAAATTTTTTAATGATTGTCAATAAAGATACTTTGCCGCTACAATTTTAGAGATAATGTTCAGGGAATTGTGTGAAGAGAGATAGATTTGGGTTGATTTGAATAAAAGATTAAGAAATATTTTGAAATCTTTTTTAAAATGGGATTGAAAACGTGATTTAGGGGCTTTGTATGACTCATATATATATATGAGAGTGTGTGTGGGGGGGGGGGGGAAGTGTATTTCAGTTACATCCTAATCTTAAGGGATACTTTCTTAATTAAGGTTTTGTACATAAGTAATAAATATAGATGAAAAATATACTAATAATTTTTAAGGCTATAAAAAGGTGATAAATAAGTTTCTATTATAGTTTAACTGTATAAATTCCATTAAATAAATACAAAATATGCAACACATCTCCCTCAATTACACCCGTTTTCGAGTAATTATTTGGCCAAAAAATTAGTATTAAAATCGTAAAAGGACCAAAATTATCCCTATTATTTGCTAAATAGTTTATTAATACCCTCCGTCCATCTATCCATTCAAAAAAATACACCCCGTCAGTCTATTAGTTCAAAAAAAAACATACGAAATTAATTTTATTTATAAAAATACCCCCACGACTAACGGCAAAACTGATTGGGGTTATTTATAAACTATTTAGCAAACGATACGGATGGATCTTTGATTTAATGACGTGGCGATTCTTAATTGGGTCATGTGGCAATTTTTGACTAGAACAAAAAATAAATATTATTCCAACTCATTTACCTTATCCGACCCATTTATAAAAATGGGTTGTATCTACCACACTCATTCCCACTCATCTAATCTCTCCATTTCTTCTTATTCAATTGGGATACCGCACATGAACAATAACAAATTAATTAAAGAACAGATAAAACCTAAAATCAAATAACCCGAAATTCAAACCAGATTATGAAATTTCTCCAACGAAACTCAACTCTTAAATGGAAAACAAACATATACATTTGGGTTGTTAAATAAGAAGACAAGGATTAAAACAAAATAAAAATGTGGAAAAATAATTTGTGGCCAAATGCTAAAATTGTCCAAATATATCAATTAAATCTAGGATAAATATTGAAACTTCGAAAGGGACAAGTAATGAAAATCTTTGGATTGTTCATAAGAAGATAAAATAGTCACGAAATAACAGAAAAAAAATAACTACATATAACTAATACAAACACACAAGAAAATTGAAACCAAGATGCTAAAAAACTTGAAATTATTACATTCTAAAATAAATATTGAATCTATTAAAGGTAAAAAAATTAAAAATCGTCACGGCACTAAATGAAAGACTCATCCCTATCGTTTGCTAAATGGTTTATAAATACCCTCCGTCCATCTATCCGTTCAAAACTACACACTCTATCAATTATGTCGTTAGTCGCGAGGGTATTTCTGTTAATAGAATTAACTTTATTGAACGAATAAGTGAACGGAGGATATTTATAAACCATTTAGCAAACGACAGAGGTAATTTTGACCCTTTTCCGTATTAAAATTGTGTAATTATACTCAGCTACACAATCAACCTACAGTGTGTGTTTCCAAATAGGCTCTATATAGAAAACAAATTAGAATCTTTGTGAAGTATTTAAACTTGAAGAAAAGTATGTTTCAGAGATCAAAAAGACTTAAAACTCTGTAGGCTTTTGATAATCATAAATATAAAATACTTTGTCCATTTTATTATTGGTACGAATTGTAAGGAGTCTTGGTCTGGGTGAGGTGTTCAAGAATAAAATGAAGCTTTTTAGTTAATTTTGTGATTTCAAATCAAGTACACCATAATATCTCTATAATCTTGTGGTGTTAAATATATCTTATACTTGTATAAGAGATTATTTTAACGGGTGAAACAAGACTATTGGAATTAAAATATTATTTAATATAAAAATATGCAAATCTTTTGATTTACAGACTAAAAAGTAAAATGGCAAACATGCATTAAAATGGAGGGAGAATAAGAAAATAAGAAAAGGATGAATCTAAACTATTGTAAAGGAAATTTCTTTACTTTGTTATGTTATGGGAGTACTTTTTGGCGAATAGTAGAATTTAACCTAAAATTTATTAAATTTTGTTCTTAATGATTTGTTCTCATAGCCACAACATTTTTTGTATTTAACAATTAATATTAGTTTCAAAACTCTTTTAATTTATTTGAACTTTACGCTTAATCGAAGCATTCTATATAAATTAAAACTTGAGCGTTAAAAATAAGGAAATAATTATCGATTGAATCTAAAAAGTAATATTGTAAACCTATTTCTTCATATAAATCTTTTATTTATTTTGAAAAATTATACATTAAATATTTTTTTAAAATCTTTAAAAGATGACTTTTAAAGTTTGAAAATGTTGTTTTCATCACTTTTAAAGTAAAAAATATTTTCTCCTCACAAATATTTTCAACTGAATTTTTTAAATCTAGTTTCAAAAATTATTAATTTTCAAATCTTTTATTTTTTTTAATATCGAAACGACTATTATATTTATTTGGGTAGAGGGAGAAGTTTTGGGCGGAGTGAGCTTATGCACAAATTGATGCATGGTAATTAGGAAACAAAAAATAAGGAAGCGAGAAGTTAAAACAATCGTATTCCCGTCCATTCATTACACACAATTAAAATGGATAGAGACATAAAGCAGCAGGTTTCCGGTACGAAGGACGACGGAAGCAACTGCTGAGTGCTTGACACGTGTCCACACTGCAGCCGACAGATCGGCATGTTATTTCCTTAGAACCATTCGATAAAGAGGAATGTAATTTTGTGAGAGAAAAGAGAACACTAGTAAAAGCGCATCACTTTACAACTACCGATCGATTAAGTCTGAGTTACTATAGTTTAGTTTTAGAGAGAGAGAGACTAGGAATGGAATGGGAGGGCCTGTATGTAAAGGGTTAAATTAGTGTGTGTGTGTGTGTTTTTGCAGAACAGAAAGAGCAGAGAGAGGAGAGAGATAGACGTTTGCTGCTTTTTTGGCCATGGCGGCGTTGCAGAGTTGTAAGTCGACTGCCTCTTTAATGCTCCACAAAATAGAAGGCTAAAAGCAAATCAAAGGACTTGGACTTCCCTCTCTTCGATTAATCTCTATCTCCAAAAGTCTTCCTTACCTTTGTCTGTCCCAAGAAAATTTAACAAAAGCTGCAACTTTTATCTAGCTACCAAATGCTCTCTTCCTCTCCCACTTTAACTCTTTCGCTGTCACGCGCTTATATAGTACAGACAAGAACTGTATTTTCCTTTTTTATTTTGTTTTAAGAGAGAGTAAGAAAAAAAAAACTTTGTTTTATTCTTTTCTTTTATTATACTCACAAATCAAGAAAAAGTGAAGGGGAGGTACCCATATCATTCTTGGGTCATAATCAAAGCCAGTGTTCGTGATCTGCTATGGATTGTCAGTTACAATTGAATTTTGGAAAAGTCTTAAAGGAGGCAACAAAATGGCTGGGTTCTTTTCACTAGGTGGAGGAGCTGCAAGTAGCAGCCAAGCCCAAGACCAGCAGCACCAACAAAGCACCAATAATCCTCCCACTGAAATTAGTCCAGAAAGTTGGTTCTTGTACAGAAATGATCAAGAGTTACCTACATACAGAGGCTTTGAGCTATGGCAAACTAGTAATTCCCAGCCTCAGATTCGGCATCCAATTAATCCGCTTCAAGATCTTTATCCCACCGCCGCTGTTGGATTAGGCGTCGGGCCGAACCGCAGTGGCTTTACTATGACTGCGGCTCGGCCTGATCATGACCCTTCTTCGGGAGGATCGGGGGGATTGGTCATGATGAGAAGTGGGGGAGGTGGAATTAGCTGCCAAGATTGTGGGAACCAAGCGAAGAAAGACTGTGAACACATGAGATGTAGGACTTGTTGTAAGAGCCGAGGATTTCAATGCCAAACCCATGTGAAAAGCACTTGGGTTCCAGCGGCTAAAAGGAGAGAAAGGCAACAACAACTAACTACTTTACAACAGCAGCAAGAAGATCAACAGCAGCAGCAGCAGCAACAGCAAACGCGACAGCTGCACATAGATAATAACCCCAAAAGGCAAAGAGAGGATCCAAGTTCTTCCTCTCTTGTTTGCACTCGTATATTGCCTTCTAGTACTTCTGGTAAAGTTTTTGTCTTTCCCTTCTTACTGTATACGCAGAAATACATACATATATATATATAGTCTCGAGAAGTCATATTTTGCGTAAAGAATCTTTTACCAAGTAATTCACGAGAACAATATGAAAATTATATAAGAAACAAGTTTCCATTGTGGTAAAATAGTCAAGTCCACAGCTTTTGCTTTTTCTCTCTTTCTTTCTTCTCATTACTGTTTTTCGGTAATCCTGACAAAGAAAGGCGCTATTCTCTCTCTCTCTTCTCTCTTTCTTCTATGTGTGTTTGATATCTGTGTAAGCACTACACATGCCCTCTATGTACGCAAATTCTTCAACATACTGCTTACTTGTAAAGCAATGTTTAACTTAGTGTTTTATTATGTTCTTAGGGTTAGAGGTGGGGAATTTTCCAGCCAAAGTAAGTTCAACTGCCGTATTTCACTGCGTTCGGATGAGTTCCGTTGATGATGCTGAGGATCAATTCGGTTATCAAACAGCTGTGAACATTGGCGGACACGTATTTAAAGGGATTTTATACGATCAAGGTCCTGAGAATCAGTACATGGCTGCTGGTGAAAGCTCGTCTGCCGGTGGAAGTGCTAGTCACCACCATAATCTTATTGGTGCTGCAGGCACCGCTACCTCAGCAGCCACGACTTCTGCGAGTGGTGGCGGTGCAGCTGCAGCACCCGAAGCCTCACCTTATCTCGACCCGTCGTTATATCCAGCTCCCATCAGTACTTTCATGGCTGGTACGCTATTCTTTCCACCTCCAAGATCTTGATGACATGCGCTTCAATATTTTTCCACACTCCCAAAATTTGACATTTTGACTTTTACTCTGTAATGGGATACTGTTATGTTAGTAGTAGCCGTTAATGTTTGAATATTTCTAGGGAAAAAAGGAGCACATGAAAGAAAAGGAGGGAATTGAGGGGATGATGTTTAGTTTTGAGTTCTAATTTCAATGCATAGTTGAATTGATTCCATTAGTTGGTTTAGAAATGTCCAATAAAGTCGCTCTTTTTATGCTGATTAGCTTCTTGTTTTTTATTTTCTTTTCAAATTGTAAGCTATTCTTTTCCCCCTATTTTCTCGTTTGAGTTTTGACTAAAAGTCTATTTTTGGTGGAGATACATGAATTTAGTGAAGTATGGTCTATAGCAATTTCAAATGACTTGTTATAAGCGTCTCAAAACGGGGTTCGATTTCCGAGAACAAGTGTTTGAGTTTTACTAGGCATTTGGTCATAAAAATCGCTATTTTTGTAAATAGTGGTTAGAGTCAAGAAATTGATGTTTGAAACTATGTTTAGTGTATCTTAATTCGACAAATGTTGTAATTTGTGTAAGGAGAACTGAATTTTTACTTTCAAACAGTGATTTTTAAGTGGTAAAAGCTATTTTGTCAAACCTTGAAACTCTTTTTCAAAAAAATTCCCAAAATTCAGTCCAATTTTATAACCAAACAATGATTTGAATATATTTTTTGGAGAAAAAGAAGAATAGTTTATGTCTTAACGGCTCTACTTATTTTCCAATTGTGAAACTTATCTAAACAGGTGAAAATAATTTAATGGATTTGAAAGGTCAAATTCCTAGCTGAATTTCGAATTTAGCTCCTTTATCTTCTCCTTAATTTGCCTGCTCTATGAGAATGTAGTGACACTCAAGGAGGTAATTTATTTATTTGGTCAATCTACATTGTCAAATATCAGCGTAGTTTTACTCGTTGTCACATTATTTATCATGTTGTGTACGTAGTAGTTTATTACTCCCTCCGGTCCAAAATAAGTGATTTTTTGGCTTTTTTTTTGTGGTCCAAAATAAGTGATTTTTTCGGATTTCAAGAATGACTTAATGATGTTTTTTCTACATTGTCCTTGGAGTAAATAGTGTTGGAATATATGTTAGGAGTGTTTATGTGAGATAGTAAGGTTAAAATGGTCAATTCTATCGCTAATTAATGCTAAAAAGTGACTTTCTTAATATACGTAAAAACATAAAAAAAAATCACTTATTTTGGACCGGAGGGAGTAATCCATACTACCCTATGTATCAGTAGCTACTATGTTATGTCCGTCGTATATTGAATGTAGCTTTTTGTTTATAAGAGATGCATGTAAAAAATGAAATGCTGCTTTTTGATTGGTTCAGGTCTGATTAAATGCATATTGGCAGGCACATTAAGTTCAAATTAATGTGCCATAAAGTAAATAGGAAGGTTTTTGTTAAGAGCATTTAAAACAAGATGCATCAAGGTGTTTTTCTGTTTACAACTTTTCATTGTCAATATCTACTTCTGTGGTAACTGTGTGCAACAGATAAATTGAATAGTTTTCCTTCGTTTTGCATAATTTCTGACCTGTTGCCTGTTACTCTCTGATCCGAATTGAAGGGCTCTTTTGTTCTTCTCGGACTATTATTTTTCTGATTAATACTGTCGCATCTATACTTTTCCTGATTCATGAAAGTTTAGATATTGGTGTAAACATCCTCCACAACCTCGGGATTTTGATTATCTTATCATCATCCTTCCTCATTACTATAAATATGTAGTTAAAATCTTTCTCTTGGCTTAGGGATTAACGAAATTTTATTAAACATGTGGATTAGTACATATAATGTATTGTTTGATTTCTTATAATTCTTAGTTAGAAAATCGCGGAAAGCACAAGTTGGAATGTGTGCAACATCAACAAACCTAATGTACTCTCGTAAGTGAGTCCAGAACTGCGTATCCAGCTTTATCTCTACCTTACTTTTTAGGTTCACAATAAATGTCTAATTTACTTTTAATATGCCTATTAAGAAGATACTAAATTCTATACAAAAATACATATTATGACTAAACTACCCCTAATTAAACATTTAATGTGATGGGTAAGAAAACTTTTTAGGTATATGTACATAGGGTTTTTTTGTAAAAACAATTAAACTCTTTCTTGATTACATAACCAGACACTTATTTTGAATCCAAATAAAAAGTAAATTGGGCATTTATTGTGAACCGGAGTGAGTATAAATTTAGAGAGTCTGGGGGCTGTTCTGGGGGTGGATCTATAGCCCAGTGTAGTGGAGCATATGAACCCATGATCTTTCCGATCCGCCAAATTAGTATTTTATGCTCTATAAAACTTAAATGGTTTGGTATAATAAGTTAATATTTACCTAGAAGAGCAGGAATTAATCCCCACTTAATACTTTAATTTTTTCACTCTTAAGTGGTGCACCATATTATGAAAATCCTAGACCTCTTGTAGCTGTTTACTCTTGGCTCAGAGGAATCATAGTCATATCACTTGTTGAAAAGAAAAACATATTGTACAAGCCATGAAAATGTGTAATTAATGGTATTTAAAATAGAAACAATTATGTGTGCACACATTGATTAGTAGCCACTCCTATTTGAATGAACTTATATCTTATGGGCGGAAATGACCGTATTCTTAGCTGGAAAAGTTAATACTCCTTATGGAAGACGTTGGTATGTTTACTTAATGGTGAATCATTAATTAGAAGCAGTTAGAGTGAATTTAAAAGAATAATAGTAGAAAAATAGAAAATCAAAAGCATGAGCAGTTTTATACATATTTTCAGATAAGAAAAGACGCAATAAAGTGTGACATATATGTATATGTCCAAGACTGCAATGGATGTAGCAATGTAGAACACCTGTTGCAGACCATTATTACATGACAAGATGGAGGGGACGTACATCAACAGCAAATATTGTCACCTTTTCCTTCTCTTCTTTTCACTCTCACACTCTATTGCTTTAGATAATGAAAGAAAGTTGGAGTATATTACCTCCATTTATATATATATATATATATATATATATATATATATATATATATATATATATATATATATATATATATATATATATATATATATATATATATGTATATATTACCTCCATTATTTCTTTGAAGACACCCCTTTGAAGCGACAACAATTTACATTTCAGCTTAACTATTTTTATTTACTATGAATGTGAAGTGTAAAGTAATTTATTTTTAAAGGTTTTCTACTGATTATTTATAATAATCTTCTTTAATCAACTTGATATGATACTGTAAATATTACAGTATATGCAAAAAATAGTGTTTTGACATGCATGCAACAAGTTGCATTTTTTCTCCGACATTAAATTTGTAAAGTCACGGAAGGGTTTCTTTCCTAATTTGTGAGATGGAATGATTCTTGATATATACGTAGAAGTTACTAATTACTTCTATTAAACTGTTTTTTCTCGTGATGGTAACATATATTAATTGCTCATTTACGAAGTTTTATTTCGCGTCTCATACAACTGAAATTAGTTGTATGAGGCTCGTGTTCGTCTCACAAATTTGTAAATCCCAATCTTACACTTCTTAGTCTATATATTTGTGAGACAAAAATGAGAGTAGTTTGAGTTTGAGGGTAATTATGAGAGACACAAAATAAAATTTTCCCTCATTTACTACTTATGTTTGAGTTTGAGGGTAATTATGTTATTTGAAAATTTGAGTTGTTATTGAGAGCATATTTAGTTTTTTCATTAAGTCTTCAACACGCTCCCGCGTGGGCTTAATTTTTTTTCATGAGCCAAGTGCATGAAATTTCATTTATAATGTGTAGTGGTAAAACTACAACCCAAGACTTCTGCTTCGTAGGATACCATTTAAGATTGAAGAATTCAATAGTATTTCACTAATAACAAAGCTAAGTTACAAGTTGTTTAAGCAGATTACAAGTTACAATTTCAAGGTAGAATAGAGTCCTATGGTTATAGGTAACATGTTGGAGATGATGTCTACGAAGAGTTTGAATCCCATATTTTCTCTTATACTTTGAGATGTTTTAACAAAATTCACTAGAAGTATTGGTTAAATATAGCTACTTACATAAATCTAGCTAGTGTGTGATTTAGGAGTGAATGCAGCTGCAGCTCCCTGTATATTTTGACGTACTCTATTACAAAGGTTGATTATATACATATATATCTTGAGAATAGAGCTGTATATATATGTGTACTTGAATATAAATATTTAGTCATGCATTATAAGATATTGGAAGTTATTGTTTATATGTGTAAATGGTAGAATTCTTTATTTTATACAGGCTACTAAGATTAAAATGTGAAGAATATCTTTGGTCCAGCATTGCACTTATCTTGTCTAGATATATGAATCCTTTATTCAGCTTAGTAACTATCCTTTTAGTTCAAGTACATTTTATGGACCATAGTCTACATGAACTATCTCATGTTAGTCTTGTAAATTTCAACTCTGGAATGTGATTGCATGTGCTTGTACACCAAATCTCTAATGTATAAATGGAGCTTTATAGGTATCCTTGTTAGTTTATTTTGCATCTTTTTCCCCCTTTTCTTTTTGGTTTTTTTTTTATGCATCCACATGGGTTCATTTTCAGGGGTTTTAGAGTTACATTAACTAGCTCAACGAACTAGGTGCATGATTGAACTGCAATTCCCATCACTCTATTATTCTGCTAGCTTAAAACTATTATATTTTGTATTTTTTTTTTTTTTTTTGCGCATTTAAACTTGTAACCCCATTGCAAAATAATTTGAAGTAATTGCAAAAGAATCTATGTCTCTAGGCTAAAAGTTTTAACTTATACAATTTAATGGGTGCAGATAGAGGTAGAAAAATAGTTAAAAGAAAAAGTTATCCACCCATATTATTAATTATAAAATGGTTTGGATGATGAAGTTTTTAACAACGGGTCGAATATGGATAAGAACTCTATTATATACATAGAAAATGGATAACCATACCAATGAGTTAACTTTTACATTTGTAAAGACTCGAATCGGGGGTTCCTCAAGTTAGGGAGATTATGAATTCTCCCAAAGTAATCATATTTAAAAAGTAATGGATAGTAAGAATATCCATATTACCTGCTAGATATATTGTTTTTTATTCGCATTAAATATCGGTTGGGTCGGATAATTTTGCCCCCATTTTCGATGAGCTCTGATGGTAAGCAACCCCCACTTCCAACCGAGAGGTTGTGAGTTCGAGTCTCCCCAAGAGCAAGGTGGGTAGTTCTTGGAGGGAAGGATGCCGGGGGTCTACTTGGAAACAGCCTTTCTACCTTAGGGTAGGGGTAAGGTCTGCGTACACACTACCCTCCCCAGACCCCACTAAGTGGGATTATACTGGGTTGTTGTTGTTGTTGTTGTTTCGATGAGCTCATGTCCGACTGGGTCAGCCAGGTGCAAACTGTTCTAGGGTGTTTTATCTATATTTTTTGAGAATCTTTCTGAAGTTGATGGAAAGTGAAAGTTCAACAAGAGTAGTTTTGTAATAGAGGAGGAGAGAATGGGTTCTACTGGCTTTTTAGTGGGACTGGAGTAACAATATTAACCTGATGGATTTAATTTCGAGAGGGAGAGGGAGATTTTCACAGAAATAAAATACTTACTTTGATAGAACGTAGTTGTGGAAAATTAAGTCTACCATCGTTTCATTGTGAGATCGTATATGAAAGAATTTGAGCATGAAATCATAAGATATTGCGCGAAGTTGCGTTAGACCATTTAAACCTCTTTAAATATGTTTTTTAATAGAATTGATAAGAGATAAGATTAATATTCTCTAAAAATAATAAATACCCAACTATATAGACTAGTTGTCAATGAGGTTTCAGACCTTGGAATCCTCGTTCAAAATTCTGCGGTGACAAAATATACTAACCCTTCCAAAGTCTCTAGACATAATTACTCTTTTGTGGAAGGTAGGAAATATCCATATTGTATGCACAACTACTACGGTAATATATATATATATATATATATATATATATATATATATATATATATATATATATATATTTTTTTTTTTTTTTTTTAAGAATACTAACGCATATGTAGACAGAAATGAGGAACGTGCATTGCAATGAAAGTGAAGAAAGGCATATTACCTAGTTTGAACATAAATACATGGGGAACATAAAGTCTGAAAGGTCAGGTTTTCAATTCTGGCATACATGTAGCCGAAAGAAGACGATCATATATTAGCAACTATTTTCCCATTCCCAATGCTGACAACTATTATTGCAAGTTTACTTTCCCAGGAAATTTTGAACGATGAGATTCTCATTTTTTCTTGGAAAAAATTAAATAGAATACTTACAAGATTCCGAGAAAAGAAGATGAAAGATTTCCGCTTTCCTCAGATTCAAGAAATCCTCGAGCAACAAAAAAAGCAGATTTCTTCTGTTGTCCTTCTATTTCACTGTCTATAGTTGATTCTGCAATTTTTAAAAAAATAATATGCCCCTTTTTCGAGCTAATATTAGTATTGTCAACATATATTCGCTTTGATAAATTGAAAACTAAAAACAAATACTTTCACCCTCTTGGGACAATGTTGGAATTATGTAGACAGTTCTTTTGTTAGATTGAATAATTGATTCAATCAAAGAAATTGAATCAGAGAAGAAAAAACCCTAAAATGAAAGAAAGAGAGAAAATAGAAAAGAACAAATAACTGCCAAAATTTCTTATTCTCTTTCTAGATCTTTCTAGTTTGTATATACAAGAATCCTTTTTACAAATGAATTGGGCCCGGGTCCTTTTTACAATATGGGCCTGAAATAACTATTGAACCTAAGTAACTATTGGGCCTTCAGTCCAACACCCTCCCTCAAGCTGGAGGGTGAAGCCACTCCAAGCTTGCCCAGCAGATGATGATGTGCAGTGCCTGCAAGAGACTTGGTGAATATGTCAGCAGGGTGATCAGCAGAGGAAATATGATGAAGTGATATTAAACCAGATTGTAAACAATCACGAACAAAATGACAGTCAGTGTCAATGTGCTTGGTCCTCTCATGAAAAACAGGATTCTTGGCAATATGTAAAGCTGCTTGACTATCACAGAATACAGGAATAGAAGAAGAGAAAACCATACCCAAATCACCAAATATTCGAACCAACCAAGAGATCTCAGCCACAACCTTTCTCAAAGATCTATATTCAGCTTCAGCAGAGGAGAGAGAAATAGTAGGCTGTTTCTTGCATTTCCAAGAAATGGGACAACCTCCAAATGTAATAAAAAAACCAGTAATAGATTTGCGAGACTGAGAACAAGCAGCTCAATAAGAATCAGCATAGGCCATTAATGAAAAATCAGAACTATTAGACAAAAGTACACCCTCTGTAGGGTCATTCAATAAGTATCTGAGTACATGAATAGCAGCCAACATATGAGGAACCTGAGGAGTCTGTAGAAATTGACTCAAATGTTGTACAGAAAATGCAATATCAGGTCGAGTGTATTGCAAAAAATTTAATTTTCCAACTAAACGTCTGTATAAGCTGGGATCAGTAAGAGGTTCACCCATATCAGTAGTGAGTTTGACAGATTCAAGAGGTGTTACCCAGGAGTGAAATAATGACAATTGAATTCACTCAAAAGATCAGAAGTAAACTTGTGCTGATTAACTAGATAACCATGAGAAGTTTTCAGAACTTCAAGACCCAAAAAATAATGAATAGCCCCTAGATCTTTTATCTTGAATTGGGAATCCAAGAAAGATTTCAAACTGTCAAGTTCACTCACAAAATCCCCAGCCAGCAAAATATCATCAACATAGACAACAAGAACACTGAGAGAGGAAGAAGATGATTTGGTGAAGAGGGAATAGTCATTCTTGCTAGAAATGTAGCCCCTTGTGGACAAAGCTTCAGACAGCTTAGAGAACCACTGCCTGGAAGCCTGTTTGAGGCCATATAAAGACTTGAGAAGTTTGCAAACCAAAGGAGGAGATCCAGAAGTCAAGGGAGCAGAAAGCTGAAGACCAGGTGGAGGCTTCATATAGACTTCTTCATGAAGATCACCATGAAGAAAAGCATTATTCACATCAAGTTGATATATAGTCCAATTTCTCTTAGCAGCAAGAGAAAGTAGACACTTGATGGTAGTGAATTTTACAACAGGAGAAAAAGTTTCATTGTAATCAATACCCTCCTGTTGAGTATCACCTTTAATGACCAACCTAGATTTGTATCTCTCAATAGTACCATCAGACTTCTGTTTAATCTTATAAACCCATTTACATGGAATAGGTTTCTTCATAGGAGGAAGAGGAACAATGTCCCATGTATGGTTTGCATCCAAAGCTTTAAATTCTTGTAGAATAGCCTCTTGCCAAGCAGGATTAGAAGCAGCCTGCTGGTAATTAAGAGGTTCTTGCATGTGCAACTCAGTAGGAAAAGCCTTAGGAATCTTAGAATCAGAGTTAGTAATAACTAAAGTGCAAACATAATCTTTTAAGTAAGTGGGAGGATGTGAAATCCTAGTGGATTTCCTGGGAAGAGGTGAATCCATGGATGGTTGAGATATAGGATCAATAGAAGTAGAAAAAGAATCAGAATCAGGAAGAAGAGGAGTAGAAGAAAGAGGATAATGAAAAGAAGAAAGAGAAGGTGCAGGAGAAGATTCAGAATCAGAAATAGGAGCAGGAGCAGAAGTAGAAATAGAAGTAGAAGGAGGGGATGATGAATAAGTTGTAGGATCTTCAAAAGAAACAGAAGGAAAGGTATGTGAAGATAAAGAAGAAGAAGAAGAAGAAGAAGAAGAAGAAGAAGAGTAGGGAAAGATGTGTTCATGAAATATAACATCTCTAGAAAAGAAAATTGAATGATTAGTAAGATTGAGTAGTTTATATCCCTTTTTACCACAAGGATATCCTAAAAAAACACATTTTATAGCTCTAGATTGGAATTTATCCCTCCCAGGTTTAGGGCTAGTGGCAAAACATAAACACCCAAATGACATGAGGTGATCATATGGAGGAGAGAATCCATGAAGTTTCTGAAAAGGAGAGATATTGCCTATGATAGAAGAAGGCATTCTGTTTATGAGATATGTTGCAGTTAGTACACAATCACCCCAGTATTTAGTAGGAAGATTAGATTGAAATAGTAAAGCTCTAGATGTTTCCAAAAGATGTTTGTGTTTTCTTCCAACTACACCATTCTGCTATGGTGTGTGGGGTATACTAGTTTGGTGAAGAATTCCATTTTCAGAGAAGTATGTTTTTGCTTCAGAACTACCTCCTAGTTCAAAAGCATTATCTGATCTGAAAGTTTGATCAGATGATTGGAAATGAGTTTGGACCATTTTTGTGAAAGCTTTGATGATTGTGAAAGCATTACTTTTACAAGATAACATATGAGTCCAAGTTACTCTGGAATGGTCATCAACAATGGTAAGAAAATATCTAAAACCATTATATGTTTTGGTATTATAGGGTCCCCAGATATCTAAATGGACTAGTTGAAAAAGAGAAGTAGATTTTATGTGACTTTCAGGAAAATGAAGTCTCTGTTGTCTAGCCATTGGACAAATAGAACAAGAAAATGATTGTTTAGAAGGAATAATGTTAGATAAAACAGAAATTGATTTCATCTTATGAAAAGGCATGTGACCCAATCTTTGATGCCAAAACAATTCCATTTTATTAACATTTGTAGTGGAATTACAAGAGGGAATGGGGAAAGGACTACATAATTGAGAATACTACATGTATCAGAAACATTACATGCATTACCAGATGGACCGATGGGAATAGAAGATGAACATTCAGGCATATCAAAAAGTAGAAAATATAGTCCATGAGAAGCTCTACCAATTTCCAGTGGCCTCTTCAGGGAAGAGCCCTGTAAAAATTAAGAGAAACTACTAAATAATGCTAAACATTGTAATTGAGAAAGAAGTTGATATGCAGAAATAAGGTTGAAATGGAAAGAAGGGAACAACAGCACATTATGTAAAATAATGTCTGTTCTAAGTTGTAAGGAACCAGTAGATATTACTTTTACTTTGTATCCATTTGGTAGAGTTATCAGATAAGGTTTAGACAAAGGTTGAAGATTATGTAAAAATTGTTTATCGGAGGTCATGTGATTTGTTGCTCCTGAATCTAATATCCAAGGTACTTTTCCCAACTGAGCAGACAAACATTGAACTTCTGAATTAACTACAGGTAATTGTTCTATAGGCATATGAGACACACCTGCAAAGTTGGCAAAGGCAATGATGTCACCAGAATTAGATGGCTGATTTCCAGTAGATATATGAGCCTGTTGAAATAGGGACATGAGATGTTGATATTGCTCTTTGCTGAAGCCATAGGTTGTGTTTTCACTTGGAGGTATGATTTGAGTATGATTATCCTCTACTTCTGCACAAGAAGCAGAAGCAGGCCTTTTGTTTCTTGTAAATTTGAAATCACTTGGAAAGCCATGGAGCCTATAACATTTCTCTACTGTATGTCCAGGCTTCTTACAATACTTACAAGAGATAGAAGACTTCTTAGCTTGATCAAAATTTACTCTTTGATTGAAAGACTTTACATTGTGTTGATAACCTCCAAAAGTGTTGAAATTTGAAGAAGTGGCAGAAAAGGAGGCTGAATCACTAGAAAATCCTAGATTTGGAGACTGATTTTGCTTTTGACTTTTATCATGTTGGAGTAAAGAGTATGCTTTACTAATAGATGGTAGAGGAGACATAAGCAGCATAATATTACTTTTGACCGTGGAATAGGAGTCATTTAACCCACTCAGAAATTGAAAAAGGTGTTGGTCTTCAATAAATTTGGGTAATGCTCCACATGTACATGTAGGACCAACATAAGAAGAATTTAATTCATCCCATAAGGCTCTCATTCTGGTAAAATAAGTAGCAATATCAGAAGAACCTTGAGAGATAGAGCTTATCTCTCTTTGAATTTGAACGTATTTGGAACCATTCGATTGTCCAAATCTTTCATTTATATCACTCCACACTTCCCTAGCAGTGGCAAGACACATAACATTCACTGCTATCTCCCTAGTCAAAGAATTGGTGATCCAGGCTTTCACCATATCATTACATCTTTTCCAGAAAGGATAATAGGGAGAATCGGGTGAAGGTTGAGGTACTTTACCAGTGACTATTCCTAATTTATTTTTGGCAAACAAAGAAGTAAGCATACTACTTCTCCAATGCACAAAACCAGTTCCATTGAACGGTATGGCAACTAATTGACTCCCAGGACTATCAGAAGGGTGAACATAAAACAGGTGAGACGAGTCTACAGTGAATTCAGCAAATCCTTCAGTAGAATCTGAAGAAGTTCCCATATTCAATCACAGAATGAAATCCTTACACGAACATTTGGTAAAGAAGAAAGTTTTTACAAATATGGCAAAAATATCCTAATTTCATCTAGATTTTCACATGCAATCAAGAGGACAGAAACTTTTACCCTCCTTTTTCTTCGCACATATGAAGAAAATAAAATCTCCTTCTTCGCACACAGAGAATCCTTCAATCTAACTGAAATCATTAAACCTGACTTGAAAATTACCATCAATAGAAAGCTACGAGTGAGACGGATCGCTTGAACCGCTCTGATACCACGTTAGATTGAATAATTGATTCAATCAAAGAAATTGAATCAGAGAAGAAAAAAACCCTAAAATGAAAGAAAGAGAGAAAATAGAAAAGAACGAATAACTGCAAAAATTTTCTTATTCTCTTTCTAGATCTTTCTAGTTTGTATATACCAGAATCCTTTTTACAAATGAATTGGGCACGGGTCCTTTTTACAATATGGGCCTGAAGTAACTATTGAACCTAACTAACTATTGGGCCTTCAGTCCAACATCTTTCTCGTTAATATGCCAGACAATTGAATTATTAAAGGTTGAATCTCCTTCCGTCTCGTATTAGGTGCCGTGTTTTTTTTATACACCCTTCAAAAAATATTAATTAAGAAAGAGATTGGACTGTTCTACCTTTATTTATGTCTTGAGATATAATTTCAATTCATTTAATATTTATTATATTTATATGTTATTTCTACCTTCAATAACAGATATTATTAAGGTAAAAAACAATAAATTTTGTTGACTTGAACTTCTAAAATGAAAAAAATAAACAACTACAGAGTAAATATTCTATATAGTGGGGTTTGGGGAGGATTATGTGTACGTAGACCTTACCCATGTCCCGGAAGGAGGCTGTGTAAAAAATAATTTTACACAATTATTTTTAGTATCACGATTGTTAATATTAAACGGAAAAAGTACATAAATCATAAGCTTTACAGAAATGCTACATTTTGGAGGAATACACCTAAGTTTCTACTTAGTAATTTTGTTTACCAATTTGCAAGAAAGTTTGAACGTGCAAGATATGCCTTAATCATAAATTAGTCGAGCGCCCAATTATTTGCTGGGAAGGAGAGCAGATCTACTTGACTTTCATTTAGTCTTAGAATAATGGACTATTTGCTGTGGCTTGAGATAAAATTGTAATGGTTCACTTCTGAATGAGAAGGGGTATTAGGGTTTTTATAGTATTTTATAACATAAGAGGAGGATATAACACATTTCTTTTTAAGGATTATAGCATCTTTTCCTTTTAGGGTTGTTGCTTTTTTCAAAGCTAGTTTAATTAGGTTTAAATCTTAAAGCACAAAATACTGAAATCATCTCCAACCCCAAGGTGGAATGATAAAGTGGTCCCATTCCTCCATAGGGTCAACCTAAAGTTTCTCAACACTTGAGTTCAAGAATGATTAGTTTGATTGAAGAAGATGATGTTCGCTTAATTAATCCCCTCGGCAGAACAGTATACATTTGCAAATAAACAAATATGCATTGGCGAGAACTGCAAATTCCATTGTGTTTTTTTGGGACTTACCAAATCTTGAAAGCAGAGGATGATTTTATGGCGGACCCTTTTTCAGATTGGACTACTCGTTTTCTTGAGGTAGTGGGGTCAAAATGCTTAAGCTGCATATGATAATGGAGCTATTGTATGTTGAATTTATATGTACGAGAATATAAAGGCTTGCAATAATAACGTTGCTAAATCTGAAAAAAGTTCCAAAAGACACGGTCAGAGTGACTATTTTAGATCCAATGGTTGCAATACAACGCTATTGTTAGTTCGATTACCTTGTCATGAAATAAAAAAGGGTAGTTGCAGCAGTACATGAAACAGTGGACACCGAGCCACATGACCCTATATATATTCTAGGTTCACTCTTTTAATCTGGCCTTTAAATACCTAAATTTATTTATTGAAGTCATTTTCGGAACATCATTTGGGGGGGGGGAGTGAAGACATAGAAAGAAAAAGTTGTACGGGTGTCTTATTTGGTAGCTCCCATTTAATATATACGCACTTTTTAAAAAAAAAATTAAGTACTTTTTAAACAACTTCAGGCACTTTTCTCCTCCTCAATTTTCTTCTTCTTCTTCGGATGACAATGATTATATACGATGTTTGTGAACATATTGTAATGTACTTTATGATGTTTTACAGTGGTGAGCTGTTATATATGACGCTTTATTATTTTACTAATTGTTTAGTATTTCTTCTTCTTTTTCTTAATTGCAAAATGGATTCATTACATTTATTTTTATTTTGACAATTTGACGATGGATGATATTGGCTCACTCCTGTTGTTGGATCTATGTGAACAAAGTCCACACGGATCTATGTGATCGATGTCCACACGGAACTTAAAAAAATCTCAAAATTCGTCAATAATGGTGATGAAACATGTGAAACTTAATTCGAGGGGGAGATTATTGGGTATGTATGAACAAAGTTCCACATGAAAAATAGATACTACAAGAAATGTGATATTTAACCACAAAATAATTAGCTACAATTGGAAATTCGTCACCAATAATTCACTTTCGGTGACAAAGTTATATTTCGTGCTTAAATGCACGAGTCACTTATTTTTAGTGACGAAACACAAATTTAGTAGCAAATATGTCCCCGAAAGTTTCCCGCTAAAAAAATAAATTAGCGCTAATTATTGAGTCATATTAACCACGAATTAAAGTTATTATTGACAAATTAGCATTGTCACTAGTGTTGTTAATAATTAGTGACAAACCATTATTTGTC
Source organism: Nicotiana noctiflora (assembly GCA_032618575.1). Taxonomy (NCBI): domain Eukaryota; kingdom Viridiplantae; phylum Streptophyta; class Magnoliopsida; order Solanales; family Solanaceae; genus Nicotiana; species Nicotiana noctiflora. Next base: position 26,689 of record JASVEL010000715.1, read on the forward strand.
TTTGAAATTTATTATATTTTGGATACAACATAGACAACATAGAATTTGTAGTTAAATGGTATAAACTTTAGCTGTAAAATTTAATCTTTATTTTTAACCTTAATTTTTGTCACTAATAGTATAAACAATTAGTGGCAATCATACATTGTATCTATTTGATCTATGAAATTATTAGCTACTATAAAAAAAATTATCATTAATTATCCACTTCGTGACAAATAGTACATTTCGTACTTTAAGCGCGAGTCACATACTTTTAGTGACGACACATTTGTCTATTACGATTTTCCACTAAAAAAATGGATTGGCGGTAATTATTAAATAATATTAACCACAAAACTAAAATTATTGATGATACATTAGTTTCATTACCAAATTTTGTAGATAATCTATGACAAATTATTCTGTCTTATAAATAGTTCAATTTTTGGATGCCGAAATAATTCGGTCAGTAAATGCATGGTGTTGAAATAATGAGAATTGGAATATATATTTAATTGGTAGTATATACTTTAGCCTAAATATTTATATTTATTTGTCATTAATAAACTGATTTTTCCTCTGATTTCTTTTTCTAGTTGTTACGACTATCTCGCTTTACATAACGCTTTGTTGTAAGTGCTACAATTTTGTTTATTGAGCCAAGGGTCTTGAGGCTCCTCTTGTGAAAATACACCGGGTGTGTTGTTATTGTCATTGTTATTGTTATTGTATTTGTCACTAATAATATAGTCAATGATAATTTTATATTATCTATGTTTAACATATAAAATTACTAGGCGGAATAGAAATTTCATAACTAATTAATTCACTTACCGAGATAGCATTATATTTCATATAAATTTCATGAGTCACACTTCTTTGACGATACACTTAATTTTTAGGAATTAAAAGAATTAAAAACAAAATAATTTCCTTTTGAATTATTTAGGTTGGGAATTTTGAGGACAAGGGAGTAAGTTAGAAAAATAGAATTGCTCATGAGAATCTTTAGTCTATAATAATTATTCTAATTTCTAGGTTCAAGTTTTTTTTTTTTTTTTGCGGTGACGCCAAAATATCAAAAAAATCATCTTTTCAGATTAAAAAAAATACATGAAAATATTGAAGGGAAAGTAAAATGACAAAAGTTAAGTTTGAATTATTTTACATTCCCTCTAATATTTTTGTGTCCAGTAACGCACGAACTCCCACCCACTAGATAAACTTGCACCCAACTTTAATACAAATACATACACTCCAAAAGAAACAACAAATCCTTATGCCGACACCTTTTTTTACTGTTCTATCAATTGCTTATATTTCTTTAGCCGAAGGCCATCCAGCCATCACTTTTGCAGGCCTCTATAACCAGTAAACAAACTCATCTATCTTTCTATTTTAGATCTTTCTGATTTTGTATTTTTTTTGTGTATTTATTTGTGCATCTAGCCTTCTTCATTAGACTATGTTCAATTTCTTTGCTAATTTGTACGGTACATGTATCAATCTAGTGTGATTTATGTTGTGTCGTTGTGATGGATTATTTGCATTGCCAGTATTTTTGATTATTTCTGTAGAGTGATGGTCGGAATACTATATACACCTATTTACCCAGAAAAAGGACACTATACTTTATAATTCTAATGAAATTTACGGGTATGATGCATTAGAATCAGAAAAATTTCTAACATGAGAAAATTATAATTTGCAATTTAGAGAATATATACTATTTTGAGTCATAGATGCATAATAATTTACTACGTACTCTGTTATCTTATTTTTCATTCTATTATTTGCTTTACTAATTAATGTTAGATTTATGATCAAAATTTGAAGATATATTTTGCTTAAATCATGACATCAAATATAAATATTATAATTGTAACTTTGTTCTTTTTACACAGGTACAAAGGTGGAAATTGATTCAAGAGTTATGTTCATTAGACAAGTAATGCTACATTGGAAACAATATACTTTTGTCTTTTTTAATGTCAACTAGATGTTTGAGTAGTTTCACTTCCTTACTCAATGATATGTTCCCAAATATTATCATTCAGAATATGTATAGATGTAATTAACTACAGTATATAGTTTTGTACGAGTTTTTGGTATTATGTTGCTTTGCAACTTTTAATTTTGTGATTGCTTTATATTTTGAGAAACAATTTTGCTCTATAAAGTTCTTTGTAGCGATAATTATCATGAGAATTCATCTCTATATATAGGTCGCCAATCAAATTGCTATCTATTCATTCACCATGAATTGGTTACATCTAGGGAGATGTAATTTGTTCCAAAATGGTTTCTTATTAATAACATGATTAGCTTTTTAACTACAAATTAATGTAATTTAATGATAATTGAAATTGTCCCGAATTAACACAATATACAATAACAATTTAGTTTAGTCACTAAAAGCGCAATTTTTAGTGACATAAAAATAATTTCAGCTACGAAAGTTTTTTCCTTTTTCAGACGAAAAATGTCATTAAATTATATAATTATAGACAAAAATTTCTTTTGTACATAAAATCGTATCTTTTAGTGATGTAATCACGTTCATTAACTACAAATTATATTTAACTTTAGAGACAATTGACATCGTCACTAAATAAAATTGTAGTTAGTGACGAATTAGATTCGTCAATATCAAAGGGCTTTTTAGCAACGCCGTAATACCTTTAACTACAAATTTTATACATTTTTCAAGACAAGTACGTTCGTCACAAATGCTAGGCATTTGGGAACGAAAAAATTCTTTGTCCCTAACTGGGATGGTGCTGAAGTAGATGGAGTAGAAGAGGAGGGTTGATCCCTCTGCTGAGACCTACCCCTGCGGAGTCGAGGACATTGCCTCCTCATGTGGCCAAACTCGCCACACTCAAAACCACTGCCCCGCGCAGGAGAAGGGGAGTGAAGGGAACCCCTCGCCACAGATGAACCCCGGGCTGAAGAAGAAGGTGCTGCACTTTGAGCTGGGAGGGAGCTAAGTAAAGACTGGCCCTATTGAAAACACCGACGGCCATGGCCGGAAGAAGCTCCACTATGCTTTGGGCTACCTGACTGAGGAGGTCTATATGAACGACCTTTACCCTGATGAAACTGGCCCCGAGATGGAGCATCACTATAGCTGCCCGAACCTCGAGGCCTCTTGGCCTCCCTCTCCTCTTGCTCTCGGCGACGATCCGCCTCAATCTGGTGTGCCATATCCACTACCTCCACGAAGGATGCTGCCACTACTCTCTCCCTGGTCATCAAGATACGAATAGAGTAGTTGAGGACATCTATGAACCTCATGATCCTCTCCCGATCTATCGGGATCATCCATGTAGCATGTCTGGCTAACTGAGTATACCTCAACTCTTACTGAGTCACTGTCATATCACCCTGAACTAGCCACTCAAACTGGCGGTGCAGCTCCTCTCTGCGGAACTGCGGCACGTACTTCTCTAAAAAGAGAGTGGAAAACTACTGCCAGGTAAGGGGTGCTGCTCCTGCAGACCTACGCCTCTCGAACTCCTCCCACCATATGAATGTTGGTCCCGAAAACTGGAATGTAGTAAAAGACACCCCACTAGACTCAAGAATCCCTGTTGTACGTAGCATCCTCTAACACTTATCCAAGAAGTCTTGGGCGTCCTTGCCCTCAGTACCACTGAATGTAGGAGGTTGAAGTCTGCCAAACCTCTCTAACCGACGTTGCTCGTCGTCAGGCATCACCGGAACAATATACCCTAGGGCTGGCACAACTGGCGCAAGTGGAACAGCCGGTGCAACTACCTGAGCTGGGGCTGCCTCTAGCGTCTGAAGTCCCTGCACAACCTGCTTTGGTGTGCGAGCTGCGGGGGTCTGATGACCACCCCAGTCTGAGATGTCGCTGTGGCAGTAGTAGCTGAAACCGCCCGAGCCAAACCAGTGAAGACAGATAATATATGGGCCAATGCCTCCTGAAGGCAAGGAATAACAATAGGCACTGTCGGTGCTGCTGAAGCCTCAACCATTAGGGACTGAACCTGAATAGGGAAAACAGGTGGGTCTACTGGTACTGCCCCTGCTGCTCTACCACGACCACGGCCATGACCGCGCGCACGGCCTCTAGCTGGTGGCAATGGTGGTCGTCTACCTCATTCGGTAGCACGAGTTCTCGCCATCTGCAAAAGAATAGAATACAAAAGTTCAGTTCTCGGAACAACAAACCGCACGACAAGAGTTCAAGAATATGAAGTGTTTCCTAAAAGTTCTGCAGCCTTCCAAGGATAAATATAGACATCTACGTACTGATTCGCGAGACACTACTAACCGGCTCAAGACTCATGAGGCCTAGTAACCTAGGCTCTGATACCAACTTGTCACGACCCCCAACCCGGTCGTGATGAAGCCCAGCATATTGCCTGGCAAGCCCGACCAATCACACACATTATCGAGCTACCAGCTTGCATTCATTGTTCAGAATCAATAATAACGAGGTATTATACGAAGTTTAGCAAAAGTATATGAAAATATCACAATAACAATGCACACCACCTCCCACGGATCTGGGGGTCACGAGTCAAGAGCCTCTACCGAATATCATAGTAATAATATTGTATACATAATAAATTTAAAAATGCGGAATGTCTAAAACATAGAAAATAATGGAGAAGTCGGGTCATGCGGACGCTAGGCAACTACCTCGACAAACTCCGGAATATGCTCTAGAAGCAGCTAAATATCAACCCTGCTGAGAGGTACCTGGATCTGCACATAAGGTGCAACGAGTAAAGTGAGTACTTTCAACTCAGTGATAATAGACATGTATAATGATATTGAAGTCAAGAAATCCCAGAATACCACACAGTAAAGCTATACAGTGTTTCATTTCCTTTTTAACAGTATAAATCTCAGGGAAAAATAGTAACAAATAGAGCAAATAAGTATGAATGCATGAATTCAATGCAACCATGAACATGACGCTACGACACGTAGCCCAATCCATTTGGGTACCCGCGCTCACTGTGGGGGTTCAGACTCCGGAGGGGCTCCTACCGTCCAAGCTCAATATCATAGTAACATATGGTGCGGCGTACAGCCCGATCCACTGTCAGTCCAGCTACATGCAATGCAAGCCTCACAGGCACAAATACTTACCATGTTTAGTACCGTTTAACAGAAATTATAGAATTAAGTGTTCAAAAATCTCAGAATTTACAAATCATTTTTAGACAGTGTTTTGCTCAAGACCGATATCATAAAAACATGTTATAATCATAGAAACAGTAATAACGATCCTCACGGGATCCAAATAACTGGCACGCAGCCCAAATATATTTGTAATCATCCATGTATGAGGTTCACCGGCTCATTAATGGCTAAAAATACAGTACAATGTCACTTGGTCGGACTAAGCATAGTCCCCAATCACAGTCGACCCCGCACTCACCGTAGAGTACGTGTCTCACCTCAATACAGCGTCACAAAGTGATATATCGGGCTTTCAAACCCTCAAGTCATCATCCACATTATTACACACCTCGAACCGGCTCTGAAACTAGTCCGCAATACCTTTTCCTCTAGAATCGACCTCCGCGGGTGCCAAATCTGATCAAAACCAATAGGAATACATCAAAATAGGCTAATGGATCATAACCCAATCAAAATAACTCAAAAAACACCCAAAAATACAAAGTTGGCAAAGTTTGAGCCCCGGGCCCGCTTCTCAAAAAATTACAAAATTTATATTTCCGGAATCCTCGTCTCACCACGAGTCCATGCATATCAAACTTATCAAAATCGGAGTCCGTTTGACCCCTCAAATCATCTCGTTACCCTTTCTTAGGCTTGAAGAAAAAACCTCCATTTTTACCCTTTGATTCATCCAATTTTCGGTGATGAATTCATTTTTTTACACTATAATAACATAAACCAAGTCCAAATATCCTTACCTGATGATCCTCTCACGTAGCCTCTTCAAAATCGCCAAAAAATCGCCTTAGTTCGCACCCCAAATTGATTTTACACTTCTGAAATTTGAATGATGATTTTCATTAAACCCTTCGCACCTTTTCGCTTTTGTGGTCCCGCTACCGCTTCTGCGGGATCGCTTCTGCGATTCAACTTAAATCCTGCTCGACCACTTCTCCGGTCACCGCTTCTACGGTAATCTCTTTTGCGGTCAATATACCGCTTCTGTGGTCTCAACCCTTCTACAACGGACCGCTTCTACGGTCACTACTCCGCTTTTGCGGAGACCGCTTTGGCGGAACAAAGTCCGAGTCTGCGAAAACTCCCAGGCCACTAAGGGCCGCTTTTGCAATCACTAAGCTGCATTTGCGGGACCGCTTAAGCGGCTCACCCACCGCAGATGAGGAAACAACAGAAGATTTCTCACACACTTGCTACAACACATCCAACTTACCGATTACCCATTCTAAACCATCCCAAGGCCCCCGGGACCCCAACTAAAAATACCAACCCACTATAAAATACCATACGTACTTGTTCCCATCATAAAAACACATCCTTTAATACAAAAATCATCAAATTACCACAGATTCAAGCCTAATTTTCCTTAAAAATTTCGAAACCAACAGTCGATCAAAAACCTGACCAAACGATGTCCGAATGACCTGAAAATTTGCGGACATATCCAAAATCACCTAACAAAGCTACTGCAACTCTCGAAATTCAATTTCGACTCCCGGATCAAAATCTCACATATCAACCAGATTCCGCCAAAATTCCAACTTCGCCAATTCAAGCCTATTTCTACACTGGACCTCCAAATTCAATTCTGATGGCTGCCCTAAGTCACAAATCACCTTCCGAAGCTAACCGAATCACCTGAATTCACAACCGAGCCTTCTAACAACATAGTCAACTCCTGGTTGACGTTTTCGAAACAAAACTCCCTTCTAATAAGCTATATGCCTTATTTTTAACCAGAAACAATCCAATTACACCCGATAGACTCTAATACTTATATAGAAATATAAAGCAACACAATAAGGGGGAAATAGGGCGGTAACTCTCGTGACGACGGGCCGAGTCATCACATATGATGACTCAAGATTTTGTACCCTTAGAGACTCTAATCAGATATTTGAGACTTAGTGTGATTTTAGCTATCTTAGTGTATTTCCAAAAGACCATGTACACAAATTCAGCTTAAGGAACATATATGGAAATGTAATTATACTAATGTTAAGGAGATTGTGAGAAGAGGAAGATCGTTGATGGAATCTCATTTATTTATGTTCATTGTTGCACAAATTATAACTTATGAGCTATGATTGTGAATACAAGAAATAATGATATATGAGATTTTGAGACTACATCAAATGTGATTCATATGATCTAGGGTACTGCATACTTCATGATCTACTTGCAGTTCTGCACTCGACGAGCAGTGGCGGAGCCAGAACCTTCATGAAGGGTGTTCAAAAAAAAAAATTGTAGCTACTCGGAATTAAACTCTTGACCTTATGTAAATTTTGAACACCTTTGACCACTAAACTAAACTTTTGGATAGTGTTAAGGGTGTTCAAAACTTAATATATAGAGATAAAAAAATAGATTTTACCTTATATATACATTGTAATTTTTTGGCGAAGGGTGTTCGAGTGAACACCCTTGCGCCGGGCTAAATCCGCCCCTGTCGACGCGACGCTATGTACTTCTAACGGATGTATAGCACTTAGCTCTCACTGTATGATCATTGCACGATTTGCTTCAATGTATGAATAATTGTGGAGGATGAGATAAGAATATATTTCTCATACTAGATGAACACTCCCATTATGTGTGAGTGAGAAATATAGGAAATAGAGTCCACCCATAAGGGTACTCTTAGCGGGCCTACTAGAGCAAAGCCTAGTGATTTTAGTAATTACTGTAACTCTAGTTATTCCCTCTGTAAGTACATATAGTGTGTACTTCTAAAGATATAGAATACTGAATACGCAATATTATTCTGACGCTCAATCTTCTCCTTCAATTAATCTAGCGTTTAGACTGTGATTTAGGGGTTGATCTGGTACACTATAACAACCACTACCGATCAGTAATTCTAGTCGCAGTTCGTTCGTTCGTTCCGCTTCGGCTACGCAAACAAGTAAGTTCTCGTTTTACAATTTATATGTCAATCTAATGTGTTTAGTTTATCGCGTTTCAACAAATGGCTTCGAAATATCCGGTTGAAGGCTAATTAAAAGTCATTGCAGCTTCACCTTCACTTCCCACTGTGGTTCTGAGTTGGCACCCGACTATGGCATTTGTATCATCGCCATCGAGACTCTCCTCCGCCGCTTTCCACCTGTAGCTACGCCCTTGCCACCTCTTTTCTCATCCATGCACAGATGCTGCTGATTTCGCTAAATGCTCCCTCTCCGCTGCCTTTATAAGTTGCGCCTCGCACACGCATCTCTCTATTATTACTGCTTTCAGCAACATCTTTACAATAGCCAATTATGCAACAGGTATATATATTATGTGGCACGTGAACCCATAGTTTCTCCATAAAATTAGGTATTTTATGTATATTGTTTTAAAATTAGTATAATATTAATTGTTGGCACGGTGGCACTAATACTATAAGAAGGTTGAATGGAGCACTTGAAGGTTGAGTTATTTAATAAATAGGAATACGAATCAATCGTGACTTAATATATATATTTTTGGTAGCGTACTCGTGTACTAGAAATTCTATATCAAATAATATGTACCTCCTTATAAAAATAAATACTCACTTCACTTTATGTTGGCAATCCAATGTTTACACAAAACTAGTGTATAACTTACCATCTTCTTCAGATTTGGATGATCTTCGGGAGTCAATCAGCATGCAGACGGATGTTTCTTTCAAGCTGACTAAAGACGTTTTCTCCAAAAAGGTTAAAGGCGATAGAAACATGGCGTTTTCCCCTCTCACAATTCAAATAGTTCTTGGCCTCATTGCTGCCGGCTCCAGCGGACCTACTCAGGATCGATCAGCTGCTCCGTTTCCTCAAGTCCAACTCCCTTAATGAACTCAACTCTCTTTATGCTCATGTTCTCAGTTCTACCTTTGTTGATGGCAGTCCCAATGGAGGACAGCTTTTGTGTGTTGCTAATGGTGTTTGGGTCGACAAATCACTCACTTTCCTTCTCTTGAGGAAGTTGTGCGTGAAGTTTACAAAGCTACTTCAGAGTCGGTTGCTTTACAGTACAAGGTATATATATAGGCCTTTATTAATTTGTTGAACTGAAAATCCTATTTTAAGTGGGCATCTAGACATAAAATTTGTGAAATCCCGGAAAAAAAAAAGAATTTTCTTCGAGGGAAATGGTATTTGAAAGTTGAAATTATATTTGGATATGAACCCAATTTGGAACTATTTTTAAATTTTTATGATTGATATGAAATGAAAATTTTGAAAAATAATTTTTTGGAGTTTTTCAAATTTTCAAAAAAAAGTGAAATCTTTTTTGTGGCCAAACGGGCCCTAAATTCTGTTTTCATACCCCTAGCCGGTACTGTCGTCACTTTGTTTACTGCAATCTCACTTTGGTGGATGTCTTGAAAAAGAAACTTTTGGCTAAAGCGTATTATATGTGCTAACTCTTATCGCTCTGTGTTTGTCATAATTAAGGCTGCTGAGGTTGCCAATCAAGTCAATAGGTGGGGCTAAAAAGAAGACAAATGATGTTCGAAGAGATTCTTCCTCATGGCTCAGTAAACAATATGACAATGCTCATGTTCGAAACAGCCTCTCTGCCCTTTCGGGTAGGGGTAAGTTCTGTCTAAATATTACCCTCCCTAGACTTGTTGTTGTTGTCGTCATGTTGGTCAATGCACTAAACATTAAAGGAGAAGTTCAATGCTCCAAAAACGAAAGACCATGAATTCCATCTCCTCAGTGGTGTTGAGGTTACCTTTTAAACAAATTTCTTATCCCAAAATTCAGAATAATTTTTGACTTTCTGTGATGGTTGATGATTCCTCAGAATTGTTTGTTTCAGAGGTTTTCCACAAGTCCTTTATTGAGGTAAACGAGGAAGGAACTGAAGCTGCAGCAGTTTCTTTTGGAGGGTATCAAATGGTGTGCTGCACAATTGAGCAGGAAATAGATTTTGTTGCTAACCATCCATTCTTGTTCCTTATAAGAGACGATTCTACTGGTGGGGTGTTATTCATAAGGACCTTGTTGAATCCATAAGCTAGTTTGCCAATAGAAGTAACAGAGAATGAGTTTGGAAAGAATGAAGGGAATCGTAAATCTCTGAATTCACATTATTGCGGATATAGAAAGTTGGGAAAGTTTTTAATCTAACCGAAAGTTTAGTTTAGTATAGAGTATTTTTAATTATATTCCATACTTCATTTCTAGTTATGCATGTTTACATTATCAATCACTGGATGGTATGTTATTCCCAATTTTGTAAAGTGATTTTTCCAATAAGCTAGTGAAGCAATAATATAGTATCCCTCTGCTAACAATCACTAATAGTAGATTATATACCAATAGCGGATTTTTCAACTCTACCCATGGCATCTACAACATCTTCATAAAACAAAGAGGTTGAACCTACTCAACAATTTACATAGTTATGTAAGCTAGGCCAACTACACAAAGCACAGAAGGATGTTTCGAGAAACTTAACCAGAAAATAAGTGAACTGTCTGTCCTTTCAAATTGGACAAACAAAATAAGGTAAGCAATCCACTAGACTTGCAACGAAGTCTTGTGAAGTAGAGACTATAAACCACTTCAAGGTCCCCTAACTTTTAGATTGGTTTTGTTTATTTATTCACTTACTTACTTATTGATCAATTGTTTAGCTACCAGGGATTTATGATGAGATAGCAACAATTGACAATCCCAAGTTCTCTTTTCTTAGTAGCAGAAGGGAGCAGCTGGGCACCAAACTGAGTGAACCGACCTAAAACCCACACAGGAGTCTGTTCGTAGGTCAATACGTTAGGCAATCTCAGCTATAGCAAGTGCACAATATATCTCCTCCTTTTTTTATTGTGGTGGGTGGGGCGAGGGGATATCTAGCTAGACCTGGGAAAGATGTAGCTATGAAAACAGCCGATGAATACAAAACTGCACTAATTTGAGCAACTTGCTATAGTACACCTTGAGAATCTTGTAGCATTTGGGGAGTGGTAAAAACGACATCAAGGATGGAATGTTGACAGAAAAACTTACCTTAATCTAACCCCAAATACAGACATAGCTTTTATGCAACAAGTGTTGCAGTAATATACAACTCAAATCTCTCTAAAAGTTTACAGTGCTCCCTATCTTTTTCTCTGCAAGCTGGTCCATTCGCACAAACCGAAGCCCTTCCTGATGCTTATGGCTGAAATCCCACGGTAATTCTTTTTGTGCACAAAGTCTGGGATCTTGTGGCTTATACTACCCTACAAGCTATCAGTATGTCTCACTTGTCACCACTGACCAGAAGTTGCCCTAGGTTTTCCCTTTGTAGAATTTAGATACTGTGAGACAAAGAGCACTCCCATCACAACTATAAGGCAGCCTACAAGTGTGCTAAAGAAGAGTGCACCAGGTTGCCTAGTTTGAACAAAACCATAAACTCCACTTGAAGTAACAAGGATAAGATCAGTTAATCCATCATTTGAGAAGTCTTCAGACACCAACGCATGAGTGGGAGGTGCAGGGAGGTCGATAGTAGTCAACAGACTCCCTCCAGGAGATAATACTACAGCTTCTTGGTCTCCTGCTGCAAGGATCAATTCTTGACTGTCGTGCACGCGCAGTGGAAATGCCTTTAGAGTCGGCACCACTGTGCCAGCTTCCATCATTCCCGCAGGTGATGGAAGGTTTGACCATGTAGCACCAGACAATATCTGCCAATTCCACAGAGCACCATGTCCATGCATGCCAGGAGAATATGATGTTACCTGAAAGGAATCCGCTTTCAATTATTGAATATAATGAATGTGCCCAAAATCTCATGGAAGATAGGACATTAAGCATGTCTATGGCATGAAAAATCATTTCTATCAAAATTCTAACTACTCAGTGTGAAGAAACTATTGTGTGTTACTGTTACAACTAAACACTTGTTCCAAGTTAAAAGGATACCTCGCCACGATTTGTCAAGAATATAACATCTCCATGGCTTCCCTTACGATGTCGATGACCATCATTTCTGGGGATGAGAATAGGCGTTGCTACCTCTAGAGAAGTTGCATCAAAAGTGTGACCAAATCCTCTGGAGAATTCACCATGCTGGAATAAGTTAAAAGGAGAATGACGACAAATAGAAGCATTGAAAAGCTGTTCCCGCACTGGAACACCAGAGGTGGCAACAGCCCAACAGGGACGCAGCACCTCCATTGATCCACTAACAACAGTCTGTTCAGCACCATTGGCTCCCACAACCTGGAAAAAAAGGAAAGAAAAGACAAAAAAGGCGTGAAAATGCTGATTGATTTCTTACAAAAACGGTACTGTTAAGCCACCAACATTTAATCTTAATCATTCATCTAGAGTTAAAGCACCTTCTAATCTGCCAGTTCTGTGATCTTTGAAAATATGACAGGTTGATTTCTCTCCTAAAAAAGCTTTTAATATTTTCAGAAACGAAGGGGTTCTTACCTTCCCCTTTCAGTTTTATCCACTATCCTAGATACATGTCAGTCATAAGATAAATAAGCTCAAGAGAAACCGAGTGTCTCCAGAATTATCTCACCCTCTGCACATCTTTTATCCTCTTTTTTAAATAAACTTCTCCACTGTAAAGTTTAATGCTTTACAGTGGAAGTTCAGTTATTAGGCCAGTTGTTTAGAGTCCCAAAGATCTTCTGCAGCTGGCCATTTCGTCAGATGCTAGTTCCATCTTTTTCCTCTTGATTGAGCAATCTATTTGCTGCTTTATTCTTTGTTTCATTATCCATATATACTCCCATTTAAGCAGGACACATATACAACAACAACTACCCAATATAGTCCCAGTATAGTCCCACAGAGTGGGGTCTGGGAGGGTAATACGTACGCAGGCCTTACCCCTACCCGATAGGGCAGAGAGGCTATTTCTAATCGATCCTCGGCTCAGGAAAGGAAAAGAAACAAAAACAAAAACAAAAACAACAAAGCATTAGTAACTCCAGCAGAAATCACATAAATATTTTTGTAAACATAGACTATAAATAACATGCCATACAAAAGGACAAGATAAAAAAAAACAACAACAGTAACAAAGGGCATTAATAACTCCAGCAGAGATTACAGAAATAACTATGTAACCATAAAACGTCCACAATATTAGTACGCAATTTTTTTATAGAATTCACATTGGAAATGGAGAAAGACGAAAGAGAGCAAAAATTTATACTTTACCTGGACATGGTCCAAAACTCCATCGCCATTGATATCTGCATGAAGCCCGCCTTCTAGAAGATGAAGCTGGTGAAATCATAAACTCACATCATACCACAAACTAACAGACAAGGAGATAGTGAGAACGAAAAGGGTCCAGAGTTCCCTCGAAAGGGTTTTCTGGCACAAAAAATAGTATGCTTAGCTTTTGTCATACAGCTACTATTCGAGACCTCTGTTACTTGGGCAATGTCCTTATATTATCAATCATAAGTATTTTAAACCAAATATGTGAAGCGACAGTACATACCTTGCACACAGTACGACCAGTTGCTATATGAACAGCTTCAATCCCTTCCTTCTCATGAGCCACAACAACGTTAGGGACCCACCAAAGCTTGGTATAATTGGTGATAGTAGGAACATAGGGCAACGGCTGCACCAATAAAATGCTTAAAATGTAAGTGAGTGCTAAAATAGTTTGAGGACTGCAGTATAGTCAATATATTCTCAATTATGGTCGAATAGGTCTTAACTATCCATGCATGATCTAACTTCAAATTAGCTGCCATCAGAAAAATGTTGCTCTACTAGATGGTCCTATAGAAATGCAATTTCCATCACAAAACAGGGATTATGTTAGTGAATAGTGATATAAAATATGAAAACCATGGAAAAGATGTTACAGTCTAAATGAGATGAAAACCAGGATTTAATTGCTCATTTGTAGATGCAGTAAAGCTATGCCTTTACTTCCCTAAAACCTGCTTATTGATATCAATCTGTATGGCATCACATCAGTCACTTTGTGCCAACTGAAGCATACTAGGAAAGTATGTTACATGTTAAGAGGGGTAGAAAGACAGTTTTTGTTTCAGAATTTCATTTCCAGATTTCATCCCTCTCATTGATATCAATCTGTATGGCATCACAGCAGTCATTTTGTGCTAATTGAAGCATACTAGGAAAGTATGTTACACGTTAAGAGGGGTAGAAAGACAGTTTTGTTTCCCTCCCACCCCTCGATCGATATGCTGGATTCACTCTACAAAATAGGTTGACACTTGAGTATGAGAGTTACCAAAAAATTAAACATAACACCATTACAGCATATTTGGTAAGAGAGTTTTTCTCCAACAACCAATTCACAAATTAGCTTTTCTACATAAATGTTAACAAAAATTTAGAACTTCAAGCAATTTGAGATCTGACGAGTATATCACTTGTAGAATCCTGGAATATTGCACCATTAAGATTATTAATTAAAGATCACAGCTAAGGATAGATCAGAAACACATCTTCTAAAGTAATGGCAAATAGTTATCAGAACATAATACAAGAGTCTTGAGAAAAAAGGGCGAGGACGAAGAGAACTGAGGAACTGCTAAAAAACCACAGTAAACCATCACCTTTTTGGGTTTTGCTGATTTTGCATAATTTACTGCCTTTCCAATAACATTAGAGATTCTTTTAGTAGTGTCTTTCCCAGGTGGATGATTTTCCTCAGGCTTATGGTAAGGGTAGGTGACGGACTTCCCTGGTACTTTCTTTACCACCTTCCTTTTATGTCGCCTGAAGTGTGCCAGCTTTAACCTGGTGTCCTCCCGCCGATCCTGGTCCGAAAGAATTCGCATTAGTGTCATCATCAATAACATGCAATGCAATGACGATCAGTATATAGCAGTAAGATGCCATACTCACCCAGTGATGTGGCATAACTCCAAGAATGGATTCTCTAAATTCCCGACATTCGAACTAAAATTGCAAACAGTTCAAGTTAGCTTGGTGATGAATATATTTTAGAGTTGAATAACGCATTTCTCAACAAACAAGGCAGAAGTAGTGGGAAAAGATGGAACAACAAATTGAACATCAATCAATGGCCAATCTCAAACTGGTTGCCAGAGCTGCAAGAGGTTTTTATATCCATTAGCTCTATTCAGGTTGATTTCATTCCATAACAAACAAGCCTTGCACCATAAAAAACTATAACAAACACCAGACCTAAAGTAAGTGTAACAATAACAAATTAGCCTTATATCCAACTAATTGGTAACACTTATATGGATCGTTTGAAACAATTATGTTGTGTTCTTAGTTAAATCCGCAATATTCAAGATATTGGGGTTTTCTTAAATCCGTAATATTCTCTTTTATCACCTTCAAACATTATAATGTATAGCTACAGACGGGTGCATTTGGAGGTCCACACAGGCTCGGGCGACATTATCTCATTTTATCTTCTATATGTGTGAATCACCCTAATGCTGGGGCGGACGACGATGATAAGTCGGGAGTGGTGGAGTTGTAGAAGGTTGAACTCGACTAGGTGGTGGAACTGGACTAGGTGGTTGCACTGGACTCGGTGGTGATACTGGAGCTATAGGTGGTGGCACCAGAACTGGAACGGTAGGTGGTGGAGCTATGGAGGAAAATGAATGGGAGATAGGGACTGAATCTCCAAAAGAAGGAACAGGTAGCACCTCAGAAATATCCAAGAAATATCCAAGTGATTAACTGGACCTGAAAAGTATGATTGGGTTTCAAAGAAGGTAACATCAGCAGACACAAGAAATTGACGAAGGTCAGGAGAATAACATTGATATCCCTTTTGCGTTCTCGAGTAACCCAGAAATATGCATTTAAGAGCACGAGGGGCTAACTTATCTTTTCCTGGAGTAAGGTCATGAACAAAACACATACTCCCAAAGACACAGGGTGGAAGAGAGAACAAAGGTAAATGGGGAAACAGGACAAAGAATGGAACTAGATTTTGGATAGTTGTAGATGGCATACGATTAATAAGGTAACAAGACGTAAGAACTGCATCCCCAAAAACGCAGCGGAACATGAGATTGTATAAGTAGGGTACGAGCAATTTCAATAAGATGTCTATTCTTTCTTTCATACCCCATTTTATTGGGATGTGTACGGACAAGATGTTTGATGAATAATCCCATGGGAGTTCATAAATTGCTGAAACGAGGAAGACAAATACTCTAGGGCATTATCACTACGAAATGTGCCGATAGAAACCCCAAATTGATTTTGAATTTCAGCATGGAAGGTCTGAAAAATAGAAAATAACTCAGATCGGTTTTTCATCAAAAATATCCAAGTGCACCTGGAATAATCATCAATGAAACTGACAAAGTAGCGGAATCTTAAGGTAGAGCTAACCCGACTAGGACCCCAAACATCTGAATGGACTAACGTAAAAGGTGACTCTGCTTGATTGGCAAGACGACGGGAAATAGGAGCGGGTATACTTACCGAGCTGACACGACTCACACTCTAGAGTGGACAAGTGAGATAAGCCAGGTATCATTTTCTGAAGCTTTGACAAACTGGGATGTCCTAACCGTTTATGTAATAAATCTGGTGAATCAATAACATGAGAAGTTGTTGGAGGAAGACAAGATGCGAGTCTATGTGATTTTGCAAGGATAAGGTAATAAAGTCCATCTGATTCACCTCCAGTACCAATGATCCGCCCTGTACTGCGTTCCTGTATAAAAACAAGGTCATCCAGAAATAGAACAACAGATTTAAGTAATTTGGCTAAGCGACTAACGGCTATGAGATTAAAAGGACTACCATGAACATAAAGAACTGAGTCTAAAGATAAGGAAGGAAGTGGACTTGCTTGACCTATTGCAGTTGCCATGACTTGAGACCCTTGGTCATTGTGTCTGTTGGAAGAGATTCAGAATACGAGATACTCGTGAAAAGAGATTTGTTACCAGAAATATGATCAGATGCACCTGAGTCAATGACCTCAAAAGGTGAAAATTGGAATACACCAGTCATGCTACTATTTGTTGGAACAACGGAGGTTAATCTTGAAGAAATCTATTTACGTGCTTTGTACTGAAGGAACTCAATATAATCCGGTAAAGAAACCATCTTGATTGGATTTATTGCATTTAATCCATCGAATTGTGAGTTAAAGGCTTCAGGTACGAATTTCATTATAATATCGAAAAAGCAGAAAATTGCTGGGGATCACTGTTCACGCAGGAAAACTCACTGTAGCTCGTCGAAAAATTCCAAAGTTGTCGGAATCTGTCGGAAATAGTACCAGTAGACACGGAATTGCAAGTAGATGAAGTTTTCTTGAAGAAACTTTTTCAAAACCTAACCAGAAAGGGGCTTAGGCGCCGGCGCGTGGGGAGGATCTGCCGGAGTTTTTCTGGCGCGTGAGGGCGCATGTGGGGGAATTTTTTTTTATTTTAGCACCGGGTGTCCGGGTCTCTTCGAGCCCCGACTAATCCCGGGGGTGCACAGGCCCTCGGCAAGAAGTTTCCCGCAAGTGCACCATGGTTAGTTCAGGTTTTACCCAGTCCGATGGCCCTCAGAAATTGTTTGCACCCAGTGGGTTTCGAACTTGAGACCTTGAAAGGGAGCAAACCCCAAGGCTCAAGTCAATTGCCACCAGGCCAACCCCTGAGGGTTTGCATGTGGGGGAATTTTCCGATGGGGTTTACCAGGGTTTGGTCGTCGGAGCCTTGTGAACCCGGTGGTGGTGTTGGTTTTTGCACAACACCAACGGAAAGTGATTTTGTTACGGACAACCTCTTAAGTCGCCGGAAAATTGCACGGCGACGAGGTGTTTCTTCCCGAGAGTTGTTGGAATGACGCACAACTATAATTTTCTCACTGAAGCTCTGATACCATGTGAGAAAGCACGGGAGATAATATTATTGATTAATTAAGACAATGATACACTGAGCCCTATATATACACAATACATGTCCTACTCCTAATACATATGGGATTAGGGTTATATACTACTATTTACACAATGAAACTAACAATCTCATTTTATCCTCTATATGTGTGAATCACCATATTGCCCAAGTGTTTTAAGCGAAAAGAAAGAAGCGAATAGCAAGCTTTTTCTACGTAAAGCGCACATTTCATGGTGAATACAAATTACCAAAAAAATATGACTTAGTACTTGTAACATCAAGCTGAAATGCAAATTACATATTCAGCATCCTGCGTATATTGTAACGACAATATCAATAAAACAACTCAAATAGTCAAATGAAACTCTACTGTTTCAACAAAGCCACTGAAAGATAATTTCAAATGCAAAAATAATTTTTTATTTTCACTGATCACCCATACAACAAAGAATTTATTTGGAGTATATAATTCAAATTTAGTTGCTTCAGTAACTGAACAAAGAAAGTTGAAGAGAAGCAAAAAGATTCAAAAAAGAACAGTTTTAGTTTTTAGGAATCTATATACTATAATAAAGGAAGATGCAAAGCACAATATTTAGACAAGTGGCATAACCACAAATAGCCAAGTGGCATTATTAAGACAAAATAAACTACCTTTCTAACTAAAAAAGGCCTTTTGAATTTTAAATTTTGAATTAATTTGTTACTCTATTTGAATTAATAAATATAGATATACTATAATTAGTTATATAATAGAAAAACAAAATTATAAAAAATAAAAATACAAAAAACTACCCATTTAAATTGTGGAGCATTTATATATATATATATATATATATATATATATATATATATATATAGAGAGAGAGAGAGAAAGATGATATATATATAAAGAGAGAGAAAGATGTAAAATAATTATATCTATCTATAATTAAAAGTAAAAGAAAAAGCAATCTCATTAAGGCAAGTGGCATAAATACAAAAAGCCAAAGTGGCATTGTTAAGACAAAATAAACTACCTTTCTAACTAAACTATTTTGAATTTTAAATTAAATAATTGATTACTCTATTTGAATAAATAAATATAAATATTTTATAATTATATATAATAAAAAAGAAAAATATGAAGAAAAAAAAAAGAATTACCCATTCAAATTATGGAGTACTTTCAAGTTGAAGTTTTAAAATTACCAAACAACTCGTATTTAGAGTATTTGTCTTCCCCATTTCAGCAGTTCATGAACTCTCATGGGATTATTCATTAAATATCGTTGTCATCTTACTAATCGTATGCCATCTTCAGCTATCCAGAATCAAGTTCTATTCTCGGTCATTGTTTCCCAACTTAGAATTGTTCTCTCTTCTGCCACATGTCTTTGGGAGTACATATTTTGTTCATAACCTTACTCCATGAAAAGATAAGTTAGCTCCCCGTGCTCTTAAGTGTGTATTTCTGGGTTACTCGAGAACGCAAAAGGGGTATCGATGATATTCTCCTAACCTCTAGCAGTACTTTATGTCTACTGATGTTACCTTCTTTGAAACCTTATCATACTTCAAAGGTCCAAGTAATAACTTGGATATTTCCAGTTCCATCTTTTGGAGATTCAGTCACTATCTCTCGTTCATCTTCCTCTACAACTCCAACTCCACCAGCTACAGCTCTAGTTGTAGCTCCACCACCTCTAGCTCCAGTTCCACCATATATAGCTCCAGTTCCACAACCTAGTCCAATTCAACCTTCTGCAGCTCCACCACTCCTAACTTATCATTGTCATCTGTGCCTAGCATCAGGCCCACCTGATTCACGTCCTACACCTGACCCTGCTAATACTGCGAACTTGTCTCCTCTTAGTCAACCGATTGCACTACAGAAAGGTATACGGTCCACACTTAATCCTAATCCCAGTATGCCAGTTTAAGTTACCATCATCTGTCATCACCCCCAGTGTTTTGGAGAGCGCAAAGCGCAAAAAAGCGACAAGGGCTCGCCTCGCTTCAAAAGCGAAGCGCAAAGCGAAGCGCACGCTTTATTAAAGTGAAGCGCAATTCTTAAAAAACATAATGTAAAATTATAAATATTCAAAAATATTAATTTAAATACTTAAAAGTGGGTACTAGGTACCACCAAATCATTCACAAACCATCCACAAACCATAGGACAAGCAAAATCAAAGCTACTAAATTACTAGAAGTCAATCAACATCTAATTCTTCTACTCCTCTTCTCCTACAACAAGATTGCCAAAATCTTGAATTCCTCTATCATCTTCATATTGCTCGTCATCTTCTTCTTCCCCCTCATCTTCATGATCACTTTCATCTTCATCAATTAGGGATAGGGATCGACTTGTAGTAGCCACACCTTTTCCCTTCCTAATAGAGCTTGAACTTGGAGTATATCTCCTAAAACCATAAGGATCCTCCCCAACTCCACTACCAACCGCAACATCACCCCAAGTGAAATCGGAGTCGCCTTCAAATACTTCTTCATCTTCACAATTTTCGGGGACTCCGGTTAGCCACTCATTAGCCTCATCAATGTTGTCCAAAAGAATTGGATCAATTATATTGCGGTGGTTGTAGCGACGTCTCAATGCTCTATTGTATTTTATAAACACTAGATTATGGAGGCGCTTCAAGGTTAGTCGATTCCTTTTCTTTGTATGAATCTGCAAAAATGATGTGTTAACTAATTAGTAGGAGTTTAGACAATTGAGATATAATTTACTTTATCTCAAAACATGAAATAATTCTTTTTATTTCTCACGTGTTCAAAAACACTCCAGTTCCTTTCACATCCGGATGAGCTACAAGTTAAGCTTAAACTTTGATAGCGAAAGTCTGTAACTCCGGAGTCTCTGCACCATATTGGTCCCACCATTCAACTATAGAAGTCAAAAAAAGATATATTCAAGAGTTAATAAGTATAAAAAATACATCGAAGTTAGAGTTATAAAATATAGAAACACTTGGTCACCTGGCGACTTTTTCGTTCTTTGTTTGATAGCAAGTCGAAGCTTAAAAAGTCCTTCAGCTGCCTTGTAAATAGCAAGCCGATCTACTATCTTCTCTTGCAAGTCTTCATCTGGGTTCAACTTGATAACAACCTGATGGAATCTTGTCCATACTTCTTTAGCCAATGAATTCTTCTCATACTGCTCATAAAAGAGTGAGGGGTTTAGAATAAGTCCAGTTGTATGCAAAGGTCTATGAAGTTGCTCATCCCATCTTGCATCAATGATATGAAAGACCTTTGCATATTTCTGCTCATCAGTGAATGATGCTTGAATAGCCTCCTTGGCCCTATCCATAGCTTCATAGAGGTAGCCCATTGATGGCTTTTGCTCTCCATCCACCAAACGGAGTACTTTAATCAAAGGGCCACCAATTTTAAGAGCATGAAGGACATTATTCCAATAAGAACAAGAAAGAATAATGCGTGCAACCTCTTTTCCCGCACTTTTCCCTTGCAAATTTACTCCTGCTCCAATCCTCTGATGTGACCATCTGTCTCAAATTGTCTTTTTGTTTGTGGAGACTACGCAAAGTCAAGAAAGCGTGGCGAACCTTGTCTTGCCCGGTTTCACCAAACTTTTTTGCATGGTGAATCTTCTCATCATATTCAATAACAATGGCCGCTGGGAAATATAAGAATATAACCTAACGCCCTGGCCAAAAACTGTAGAGAAGGGCCTTTCCTTGAAAATGTCCCCGAACATCAAGTTGATGCAACGAGCCGCACATGGAGTCCAATAGACATTCTTGTAGGCTCCTTCAATCATGCCACATGCTTTCACATTTTCACTTGCATTATCAGTGACCACTTGAACAACTTTAGTTGGACCAATCTTTTCGATGGTGTTTTGAAACAAAGTGAACATTTTGATGTGGTTGGTGGATGAGTCGCTAGCATCAATGGACTCAAGAAACAAACTTCCCCGGGGAGAATTCACCAACACATTAATAATCATTTTTCCCGTTCTTGCTGTCCACTTATCCATCATAATGGAGCAGTCGTACTTGTTCCAAACAACTTTATGCTCTTCAACGATTTTGTTAGTCTCCTCCACTTCCTTATTAAGATAAGGACCTCTTATTTCATGGTAAGTGGAAGGCTTCATTCCAGGCCCGTATTGACCAACGACCTCAATAAAGTCTCCAAAAGTGTCATAATTGACACAATTGAAGGGGAGCCCAGCATCATAGACCCATCGTGCAAAAGCTCTAACTGCACGATCCCTTAAAATGTCTCTAGCAATTTTCTGTACATCTTTCCCACTGTCCTTTGTTCCCTGCTTCTTTGAAAAGTAGCAATCCATAGGACCTTTAGTCGTTGAACCATGGCTTGAGCCATCTCTTCCCCGTTTTGTTGGAAGTGATAATTCTTCAATATCATCGTCGTCATCATCATCATCATCAAGATTGGTCACTATTGGTTGATGAACCATTTGATTTTTTAGCTCCTTCTTCTTCTCAACAAAATTTTTTATTTCTTCCCTCACCTCCGGTGGACATTTTGGACAACTTGTGACGTTTCTATCGCCACCAATTAGATGGTATTTAAACCGATAAATTCCATCGGTTGTAATCTTGTTGCAAAAGATACATAAAACATTCGTATTCTTCTCGTTAACTCTCTCGCCATATCGCCAAGCCGGGTTTTTCTCTTTCGAACTTTGAGACATTTTAATATCCTTATTAAGATATAAACGAAAACATAATCAATAAAGGATAAACTTTATTCACTGTGAAATGTAAAGGAAAATTGTTCAATAACATAATCAATAAAGTATCAATAAACTACTGAATAAGAAAGCAAAAAAAAGAAAAAGAGAGAAAGAAATTGCGACTAGAAACAGAGAGAGGAGAGACCGACGAAAAGGAAAAAAAAAAATTTCCTTCCCCTGTTCTAAGTCGAAACAGAGAGACAAAGAAAGAAGAACAAGAAAATTGAGGAAGAAGAAGAAGAGAGGTGCGACTGGTCTGAAGAAACCAGAAGAAAGAAAAAACAAAAAACCGAGAAGAAAGGAGAAGAAATTACCTGGGTTGGTCTTCGAGGTTGACTGGTTGAGCGACTGAAGAAGAAGAAGCAGTGGAAGCGCCTCTGTTTTCGACTGAAGAAGAAGAACCCTAGCTTTTTTTGTTCGAAGATTGACTGAAGAAGAAGCGCCTCTGTTTTCGACTGAAGAAGAAGACCCAATTCGATTTAGGGCATATTTGTTTCAACTGAAGAAGAAGACCCAAAGTTTTTTTTCTTTTTAAAAAGGCCCCTGCGCTTTTTTCAATTAAGCGAGCGCCTCAGTCGCTTCGTCGCTTAGCGCTTTTCCTTGTTGAAGCGTGCGCTTCTGCAGATCGAATCGCTTCGACAGAATTAAATCGACCCTGCATCGCCTCGCTTCGCTTTGCGCTTAAAGCGACGAAGCGAGCGCTTCTTTAAACATTGATCACCCCATTGTGCATTTGTATCATCTTTGTCATGTTTCCATCCCTAAGTCTACAAGAGAAGCACTGTCTTATCCAGGATGGCGACAAGCTATGATTGACGAGATGTTTACTAGACATGTTACAATACATCACTTTCTTAGTTCCTTCTTGTTAATTTAATGGATTTCTTTTGAAGTTGAGAAAAAGAAAGAAAGAACAAGGACGGGGTTGGTGAATTTGTTTGGAATTGGATGAACTACTTAAAGGGTTTTATATGTGAATAGATAAGGGAGCAAAAGGGGTTTCTCTTTTATTTTTTATTTTTTAAATCAAGAACTAGAGAGAATTTTAAAAGGAAATGAAGTTGTTGATGGAAGCAAGGATTGGATGAATCCTATTCTGACATATATTAAAGAGGGATTCAAAGAATACAGAACTGGTCCCCATCAATCCTACATTATATAAATATCAAAAAGAGACCCTTAGAGTTACAAGAATTCAGAGTCGAAGATTATTAGATCATCAAAAACAAGGTTAAAAAAATTACAAAGATTTAGTATAATACCGAACCAAACAAGAAAATACCAAACCGTACGAACTATATTAGTACAGTAGTTAGTATCTGCAATTGATATACCAAATACCGAAGTATCGAACCATACTTCATAAATACCGTACCGAACGCCCACCCCAAGCTGATGTTCGTTATTGGCCTCTCTATCAGCTGGACATTAAGAATGTTTTTCTTAATTGTGACATTGGAGCAACCACCCGATTCTATTGCTTAGAGGGAGTCTAGTAGCCTTGTATGTCGGTTGTGCTGGCCCCCCTATGGTCTAAAGCAGTCTCCTCGAGCCTGGTTTGATAAGTTCAATACAGTTATTCAGGAGTATGGCATGACTCACAGTGAAGCTGATCACTCTGTGTTTTATCGGCATTCTGCTAGTTATCTGGTGGTTTATATTGACGATATTGTTATTACTGGCAATGATCAGGATGGGATTACTAAGCTGAAGCAACATCTCTTTCAGCACTTTCAGACTAAGGATCTAGGCAGATTAAAGTATTTTCTGGTATTGAGGTCGCTCAGTCTAGCTCAGATATTGTGATCTCACAACGAAAGTATGCCTTAAACATTCTTGAGGAGATAGGAATGACAGCCTGTAGACCTCAGCCAAGGCAGGGGGAGTTGCTAAGTGATCCGACAAGATATAGGTGGTTAGTTGGTAAATTAAATTACCTTACAATGATTGGACCTGACATTTCCTTTCATGTGAGTGTTGTAAGTCAGATTATGGGATGCAGCTATCCGCACTCTTCAGTATATTAAATTAGCTGCAAAGGACTATTGTTTGAAGATCTAGGCCATAAGCAGATCGTTGGATACCCAAATGTTGATTGGGCAGGATCACGTTCTGATAGACGTTCTACGTCTGGATATTGTGTTTTAGTAGGAGGTAACTTGGTGTCTTGGAAGAGCAAGAAACAGAACGTCGTTGCTCAGTCTAGTGTAGAAGCAAAATAACGAGAAATGCTTGTGACGACATGTATGCTAGTTTAGATCAAACTATTGCTCAAGCCTCAAGGTGTTAAAATTTCGTGAAATCAGCCAAATGGAACTTGTGTGTGATACTCGAGATGCCTCTCATTTTTTTTTTTTGATGAAATAAGGTGTTTCATTAGCAAAAGGCATCAAGGAGATGCAAATTACAAAAGAGATGTAATGCAGAAAAAAGAAAAATTAAAACTTGTAGCACCCTTTACAGTGTCAATCTAAGACCAGGGAGCTAACAAAGTCCAAAAAATGGTCAGTGCTAATTTCAGAAGTTAATTTAGTCCAACAAAAAAGATTGAGTAGGCAATTAGCTTTGAGAGTGTGAATTGGAGTTGAGATTCCATCAAAACATGTTCTATTCCTTTCATTCCATAGACACCAGAAAATAGCACCGGGTATCATCAACCAGATTTTTTTGATGGTTTTGTCAACTCTCCATAGACTCCAGCTCAAGTGTGCCTCTTTCATATTCTGTGGCATGACCCAAATCAAGCGAAAAATGCAAAGGAACATATTCCAAAGGTCAAAAGCCACAGGGCAGTGCAAAAACAGGTGGTTGACAGTTTCTGCATCTCTCAGACATAGATAACACCTGATGACCAGCTGGAAGCCTCTTCTGTTGAGATTGTTTTGAGTTAAGCAGGCCTCATTGAGGGCAATCCAGTTGTGGCAAATGACTTTGATAGGCAGTTTGGTCTTCCATATTAACTTCCAGGGCCATGCATCTAACACCAGGTTCTGGGAATCAGTTTGCCGGTAGCATTCTTTTACTGTGAAGGCGCCCTTGCTTCCCCAGCATATGATATCTGGTTGGCTCACATCAATATTGTACCCCTCCACTTTTTCTAGCAAGTCAAATAGGCTATCAATTTCCCAGTCTTGCACTGCTCTTCTAAAGTGAACATCCCAGTTGTTACCATTTCTGTTTTGAGCTATAGAGGAATTCTGGTGTAGAGCAATACGATATAGGCTAGGAAACTCATCCATGAATGATGAGTTATTTAGCCATTTATCTTTCCAGAATCTTATGTGAGCCCCGTTGCCTGGTTTGAAGTGGATGCATCGGGAAAACTCACTCCCCAATTTACTGATGTACTTCCAAGGACCCACACCATAGGGTGCATTAGAAATTTTAGTGCTCTAATTATCTCTTTTCCCATGCTTGGCAATGATCACTTCCTTCCATAGGCTTGGTTCTCCCGTGCCAAATCTCCAAAGCCACTTCATTAATAGGCATTTATTATGGGTTGCTAGATCTCTAACTCCCAATCCTCCGTTGCATTTCGGTTGAGTGACTGTGTCCCACTTTATCAGATGAATTTTGTGAGTGTTGCTATTTCCCTCCCATAGGAAGTTTCTCCTGATTCTGTCCAACTGCTTTAGTACTTTCTTTGGAATGGGAAACAGTGACATGAAGTATGTTGGTATGCTGTCAAGCACACTGTTGATGAGAGTTAATCTGCCACCCATGGATATGTATTGAAGCTGCCAGGAGGTTAGTCTTTTCTCAAATTTTTCAATGATCCCATTCCATACCTCACAGTTTTTGAACTTAGCACCGAATGGTAGGCCCAAGTATGTTGTTGGCAGAGTCCCAATGCTGCAACCCATAATGCCTGCCAGCTCCTCCACATTAGGCACTTGATTTATAGGGTAGATTATGCTTTTCAGCACATTTACATGTAACCCTGACAGAGCTTCAAAGAGCAGAAGAGTGAGGTTCAGGTACATAACTTGCGATTTATTTGCTTCACAGAAGATGCCTCTCATATTACATCGAATCAAGTGTTCCAATGAGAGAACTAAACATGTTGAGATTGACTGTCACTTCGTCAGAGCAAAGACTACAACGTTTGTGAAGTCGAATGATTAGCTTGCAGATATTTTCACCAAGTCTCTCACTGGTCCTCGTATCAGTTATATATGTAACAAGCTCGGTACATATGATTTATTATGCACCAACTTTTGGGGAAGTATTAGAATAAACAACAACAACAACAACTACCCAGTGTAATCCCACAAAGTGGGGTCTGGGGAGGGTAATATGTACGCAGGCCTTACCCCTACCCGAAAAGGCAGAGAGGCTGTTTCCAATCGACCTTCGGGGAAGTATTAGAATAACTATGTGAATATATATGTAATTAGTCCCGGACCCTTGTGTAGTAGGAGTAGGTTATATATTATGTATACTTATAAATAGGGTTTATTGTATTACAATTAATACCAATAACAAATTTTCCTCCCGTGCTTTCTCACAGTAATAAGCAAGAGTATGAACTTTTAAACATTGGACTGCGACACCAACTATGACAGGAAGAAAGCGAACAGAAAACTAACATGGAAAAATTACTTATAATAAGAGAAAGGCTTCTCGTTCTTCTACAAAGAGACATCCCGATATTCGTCAACTATATCTATATATATACTATTTTAACTAATATAAACAAAAAGAAAGTGTTACTGTATCCCCTAAGTTTCAATAAAATTATGAGATTGCCTAAATGAAAAAGTTTCAAGTAGGTTTTTTCAAATATAAGGAACAGAGCCAAAAATATGTCAGCTGATGACACCCCAAATGCATTCAATGAGCTCGTATGTTTCTATACCTCCCCAGGATGACGACTGTTCAAAGCATGTGCATCAAGCTTGTAGTTATGTTGTGGAATTAGAAGAGATTCATCAGAAGATGGCTTCTGAATATTCTGTAATATCAGGACAAAAAAGAAAGAAATATCTTAGAAAAGATTGAAGATCATTAATAGAAAAAATTTCAAAAAGATGTCTTCTCAAGTTTAGCCAAGCCCAAACTGACCATGTTCACATCACAAACACTATGCTAGAAACAACACCAGCAACTCGTAAAAGCACATGTGAGATTAATGCAAAGAATTGGATGTAAAAGATATTAAATCTAGCTAGCTCTCACAGGATGTTCAATTCCAAATTGAAATTTTTCTTCACTATTAACTTCATGACACCTTTTCTCAACAAATATCAGACCAGCAATGATGCAATGCAAACTGTAATATTCATCTATGGTACAGATACCTCTAGGATAC
The DNA here is from genome assembly GCA_032618575.1 of Nicotiana noctiflora. NCBI lineage: Eukaryota > Viridiplantae > Streptophyta > Magnoliopsida > Solanales > Solanaceae > Nicotiana > Nicotiana noctiflora. Next base: position 54,709 of record JASVEL010000715.1, read on the forward strand.
ACACTTGATGAAATATTTGACCTGAAAGGTAGTTCAGAACAAACTTACACCAAGAAATCTCGAAAGGAAAATGAGCGACAATACTAACAACATCCTCATTCTTTGGGGAAAAACATAACTTGAAGCAGAAAAGGCTCCTTTGGGGGGAGGGAGAGTTAGTGGGTAACCTCAGTCTTCCTGCTCCAGCGAAGTTGCCCGGTGCGACCAGCAAGTGCATAAAGTGCAAAATGGCGTAAATCAACAGCTCCTGAATTATCAGAAGTCTGCATTAAACAAATACGTCAAGTTAGACGCCAAATAAAAAAGATATCCAGGAATAACATATTACCATAAGCATATTTTGAAAAATAAAACAAATTCGCAAAAAGAGGATAACTACAAAACTGAATTTAAACAGCCTCTACACAAAGTAACAGTTTCCTCATTTTCAGCATCAACCCCCCCCCCCCCAAAGTCCCCACCACCAAAAGAAAGCAAAACTAGACAAACATAAAAGGGAATAATAGGCATATTGATTGGGATTTCTCCACCCCTTTGAACTACATATATACAAACAACCCCATGCGGATCATAAGCATTATCATCTAAAAAGGTTGCATGTTTATAAGCACTTCAAGGACCTCAAACAAAATCAGAAAGAAGTGAAAAAGGATAATGATAAACCCTCAGCCCTTTGTGCACGTGTAAGAGCTATAACTATTTCAACCAGAACAGAGTCATGTGGACTACGTAAGCATCTAGACTTTGTCTCTGTTATATTTAATATGACAAACAGGGATGCAGAAAGAATACTTTTCTTATTTGATCAGAGCCGAAATATGGAAGAGGGAATATAAAAAGGGCATCATGTTCCCAAATTTATTGGCAACCAGAACTGATATAAGTCATTTTCAAGTCAGACTCCTTGAGTGAAAGCCACGATACTAAGTCTTTTCTTTAATTCCTCTTCTTGACCGGTATAAGCAACTGAGAACCACGAGTTAATTGATGTTTTTTTAAAAGTAACAATGACTTAACTGATAAAACTCCATTTCCTAACCCTCCAACATTGAGACCAGATGCTATAAAGGTAAGTGAAACTGAAAGAGGACAAATAAGGTTTCAAGATATCACATTGATAACAGAAAGCATACTACAGCCCGGTGTTGTAAAATGCGTGCACTTTTCGCTTAAAGCGCTGAAGCAATGCGAGGCGAGGCTAGCTCGCTTTTCTGCCATAAAAGGGACTCACATGAAAAAAGCGGCTTTACCCTATTAAGGGAGAAGCGCAGCGATCCAAAAAGCGAAAAAAGCGCTTAAGCGAGGTTAAGCATCTCTTAGGGGTTTTTTTTTAAAACTTGGCAAAAACTTAACGCAAACAAACACTTCTCCTCCAAGCGACTGCTGCTCCAACGACCGCTACTTCAGTTTCTTCTTCTCTCTTCTTCTTCTCTCCTTCTCTTCTTCTTCTCTTCTTTTTTCAATTTTTTTCACTTTTTATTGCTCTGTTCTTGTGAGGTTGTGCCCTAATTTCTGCTATGTTCTTTCTATGCTCTGTTTTTCTCTTCTTCTTTCTATTTTTTTCACTTTTTATTGCTTTGTTTTTGTGCCCTAATCGATGCTCTGTTTTTCTGGTTTGTATTTCTCTGTTTTCTGTTCAGACTTTTCTGGCTCGAAAAAAAAAGTTAACTGTTCTGTTCTGTTTTTTTTGTGTGTGTGGTTGTTAATTGTAGTAAATTCAATCTTATTCAATGGCATCAATAATTGAAACATTTGCTCAATATGTTATTTTTAATGAGTTCTTAGCCATTTATCAATGCCTATTTATTTTTTATGTGTTAAATTGTGCTTCACGTGAAAAAAGGGCAAAGCAAGGCCTCGTCGCTTTTTTGCGCTTAACGGTTTCCAAAACACTGCTACATCCCACTAATTCCCAGATAACTGAGAATTATTTACAACAATAGAGATGATGCAACGTGTCATGACTACATTGCTTTCCATCTAAAAAACTAGGGAGGAGAACGGTAAAAATGCCTAACTAGCTACTGAATTACAATTCGAGCTTTGATACAGGAAAAGTATGCAACAGAAGAAATATTTACTAGACCATCATCCTTTGAACAACCTAACAATAGTCGATAATCTTTTTACGCACCTAAAATGCTAGAAATATTCTTAGCTAATTCAATAAGCAAATGGTTGTTCTTAGTTACATATATGGGAATTTAGTTGTCTTCTTTAGAAAATCATGTCAGCATAACCCAAACCTCAAGAATTACATTGTGTGTTAGCTGAACACAACCCATGAGAGAGAAAGAGAAGATGAAACGGAAGAAAGTCAAGGGATAACTATGATACGTGATATTACATTTCAGCGATAATCGGGGAACAAAAAAGAGCACAGCTAGTAAAAATAGAGCACAGGGAACATAATAGTGATCTTAAGAGCAAGAAGAAATGTGTGCTTCAAACAGCATGAATATTTACCTCCTTCTCAGCAGCACTTCTTCTGTGCTGCTCTGCACTTTTCTCAGCCATTTCAATCTCTTCAAATGGATCAATATGCATCTGAAAAGGAAGAAAATAAGTAACATAAGAAAAATTTCGCTTCGCAACTTTTACTTACTCGAAGAAAACTAAAAAAAGGGGGTAAAAGACTAGCTAACAAATTCTACAAGTGTCAAGAAGTCCCACAAAGCTGTAATTTTTTCTGGGCCTTTTTACTCTGTAAAAAATAAGTTAAGGCGTAATGAAATAACATTCTAATAGGGTTGGTCACTTCTAGAAAGGAGTAATTACTTACATGACGCTGCATTTCCATCCTTCCACCAATAATAACCAAGCCGGAATCTCCATGTTTTACAGTGTAATTACTTATGGTAATTGCTATCTCCCTGTGATGAGCATTATGTGGAAAATCCTCCTGTAGGAATTTACCAGGAAGAACAAATAGAACATAAGTTTATCAGAAAGTATATCAGAAGTTTCTGTAATTCAAAATGTGAGAATCTCCATGCATAAAGCACCTGCAAGTTGACCTCCCATAGCTTTTTGAGATTGTGATCGAAACACATCACAGACCAACCTGAGGTAACAACAACTAGGACCTGTTTACGAGGCTCCCTGAGATTATAGTTCCTATCTATCACACCAGTGGCCATCGCCACTGCTCGTCTGCCTGAGACAATACGAATTTTGGCAGGCAAGAGGGACACCTCCGCGAGTAAACGTGCTTCACTGAAACCTTCATCAACACGCCTAGAATGTGGTTCCAAAACCTAAAAAAAGGCATACAAGAAACTTTCCAGCAAACAAAGTAGATTGAGCTTCATCGGAAAACTGATTAAGAAATTACTAAATCTTAATCAGAAATTGTCAAGCCTAGTGTACTGTCCAGCCACACAGAATAAACCAAAGATGGAATGGAAGGGCAGATTGAGACTACTTCAATACTGCAGTCGCACGCATAGCTTTTTCCAGAGGGTAGGGAGCCTCAGCTTATGCGTTGGTTTATCGAAATAACCTCTACTCTCCCAGTTCCTTATATTCAAAAAGGTAAGCAGCCTTAAACAAAAATGCCCTCTGAGGACTCTCTATACTTGTATAATCTGTAAAGTATTTGGCTTACCCTTTATATCATATTAGTCAAACCTAATCGTCTATATATGCACACTTGGAACTCACTGACTATAAATCCTATATCTAGTCTCCGATCCTATGGGATTGTAATTCAGAAAATTACGTGAATTTTGGCATCGTGAGTGGCGACAAGGACCTCATGCTTGCCATCACCGTTGAGATCGGCAACAATTGGGGGAGGAAGACGCTCAGCCTCGTATTTGATGGGATACTCTTCGGACAGATGAAACCATGCCTCCTTGAACGATAAATCACCTTCGTGCTGGTAATTATATACATACACAATGAATACAAGTTTAAAGTAGGAATTTTTAGGAAACGTGATATTTAAGAAGCTAGGGTTCTTGAAGATCGGTGCTATTTTTTGGCAGTATGAGAATGGCGTTGAATATAGAAATGAGGATGAGAAAAAAGCATACCTGAAGAGAAAAGAAAATAGCGAAAGCAGATAGCATCAGAATAGCTAAATCGCGCTTCCTCATCTTCGTTCTTCCTCTTCTTCGGCTTCTTCTTCTTGTTGTTGTTCAAGGACTCACTGCGTCGAAGCAGTGCTGTAGCGTTCTCAGCTTTGACAGAATAACAGAGTTGTAACGTTTGAGTACGGGTTGATCTTCCTGCCGACCCGCCTACTGGTCGGACCCAATAAAATGGGGGCCATGTGCTCAAATAGCCATTAAGAGCTTCTCTCTTTATTTTAAAGTTACTGTTTTAAATATCTTTAATTTTTAGCCACTGATTTAATAAACTTTAATTGTTCGGACCAAAATACCTTTCTCTTTATATCCTTAACTTCAGGATAACATGTCCACTTTTGAACTTGAAATTCTAAGTTCAGGACTTCACGATAACATGTTTTTAACTTTTTAACCTATAATTCTAAGTTCGGGACTTAAAAACTACATAACCTTAACTTTTGAAATTGGAACTCTAAGTTCACGACTTCAAGGTTACATGTATTTAACTTTTGAACTTATAACTCAAACTTCAAGATGAAGAGTACTTAACTTTTGAACTTGTAAGTCAAAGTTAAGGACATGTTATCCTCAACTTTTGAACTTGTAACTATAAGTTAAGTACTGCTTGCTCTTAACTTTTGAACGTGTAACTGTAAGCTAAGGATTGTCTGTCCTTAACTTTTGAACTTGAAAATCAAAGTTAAGGACCTATTTTCCTTAACTTTTGAACTTGCAACTATAAGTTAAGGATTGTTTGTCCTTAACTTTTGAACGTGTAACTGTAAGTTAAGGACTGTCCGTCCTTAACTTTTGAACTTGGAAATCAAAGTTAAGGACCTATTGTCCTTAACTTTTGAACTTGTAACTGTATGTGTAGGACCTATTGTCTTTAACTTTTGAGCTTGTTAGTCTAAGTTCATGACCAATTGTCCTTAACTTTTGAACTTGTAATTCTAAGTTCGCGATCAAGTGTCATTAACTTTTGAACTTGGAACTTTAAATTAAAGACCAATTGTCCTTTATACATGCAACTCCTTAATCTGAATTTGTATCTCTAAATTCCAATGGTATAAGTTTCTCTATCGGCCACATTTGCTTGTTCCACTACAACCAACTATTACGTAACAGAAATGTCTTTAATCATAAATAATTTAGCCCAAAATAGCAAGAAATAAGATTTGAATGCATGTACTTGTTGTTTATTATACTGGTGTTCTTTGCTTCTGAGAGTAAGTTAGATTTGAAATGCTTTTCAGTAGCATAAGTACTCAAAAGTCGAATCGAACCAACAACAAGTAGGCAGGTGATTTTCAAAGTTACAAGGCTTATCTATGAACACACGATGCATTGAACTGAGAGAGAGAAGTGTTTGGGAAGAAAAACAATAGAAGAAAGGGTAAAAATATCTTTTCATATCAATTTTAATAGAGTAGTGGTTATTTTTGTTCAACATTAGAATTGCTGGATAAAAAATAAATATCACCTCAAATAGTGGCTACCCCACGCCATTTTTACATAAAATTGGGTTGAAAAGATGTTGGGTTGATTTACGCAAATGTAATTCTTACACATGAGGGGATATTTAAAAAACGGCTAAATCGATCTAATTGTACTGAATTGAATCGATTTTAAATTTTTTTTAATAGAATCGAAGGTTTTTAGATAAATTTATAATCGTATCGATAATTAGGGTAGATGTATTATTTTTATTAAAAAAATACCAAATCATTCCAAATAAATTTACATGAAAATATATGTTTATGTAACTATATTAAAAATGACAAAACGTTAAAAAAAATTCTTGGGCTCTTAAAATTATAAAACGGGACAAGCCAACAATTAATTAAACTCAAAATCTTAATTCCCAAACTTATTATACTATTTCTATTGAAACTAAATTATTTCCAGCATATTCATTAGTAAGATAGAAGGTAATCTAGCAATTATGAGTAGCAAACTATAATATATCGAATATGTTTCCTTTAGTACGATTCAAATTTATATTTTTAATTATTTAATCGTTGTAGACTTTATTCTTTAGTTTGAGCTTGCTTAATATTTTTCTACCCGTGTGATTTATATTTTCTTTATCTTTGCTTAGATTCTTTTACGCTATTGTAGAATAGTTGATGGATCTATACTTTGATCATCTTTTGTGTTTTCTTAGTTCATCATTAAATAGTAAAAATGTCTAAAGAGTTTTGATAAATCCTATAAAAGTAGGTATGTTATTGCATTATACTTTTACTTGTAACTTTTAAATCACATTTAAAAAATATGAAAATTAACTTAACCGTATCGATATCGAAGAGAAACGACATGATTAATACGGGTTTTTAAAGTCTAATTTTAATTATACACAATGGAATAGCCAAAAGTGTGGTACAAATTTTACAAAACACCCCTACTTAGACCATTGTTTAAATTTTATCCTTGTTTTAAAAAGTTACAAGATGGAAGTGTAAATTCATAAATTGCAGAGAAATAAAAAAGAAATATATTTTTAATTGTATAATAAGTGAAAGATTTGGCATGATGAAGGGTATAATAGTAAATATAAATTATTTTATGGGAAGAATTGGTATTCTCTATATTCGTCATTCCGAAAAAGCTCGTCTGTTCTAACACTTTCCATTTGAGTCACTTCCCCCGTTCCCCGGTTTTTCTGAAACTAAAATGGACAACCAAAAAAAGTTTCCGGTTTTTGGCTCGTTCTTGTGTTCCTTTTTTATTCGCTTTTAGGGGCTTTTTTGGGCAAAAATTTTTTTTATCCTTCGCCCGAAATTATTTATTTTCAATAGCCGCAAAAGTATATCAAATTTTTATTTTTTGTATATAACATACTGAAATGTACATATATAATTTTTAAAAGAGAAGTTCATACCAATAAAAATTGATATAACCATTGGACACATTTTCAATATGCAATTCTTCTTTAAAAACCCAAAATAATTTTTACCTATATGTCCAAACTGTTGCAATTAATTTCTTCCTATACCGCACTATGAGAAGTTTTCCCCTATTTTAATGAAATAATATCTATAAACGTGTGTTGTATGTTAATAATGGTACAAGATAGTTTAGATATTTATTTATATGAAAAATCAATAAATTTTAATTAATGAGAGAAAATTTATATTTAATAATACAATAATCATCTAAATACAGAAAAATATTATTACATTAGCATAATACGTGAATTCAAAATAAAAGAACATCATCAGAACTTATATAAAATTATCAATTTTATTCATGTTAAGTAGATAATTATGTAGTGTAGTTCAAAGGTATGTCACGACCTAATTTCATTATAGGTCGTTGGAGATCAATACCGTTGTTAGGCAAACCAACACTGATCAAACTAGTGATTTCCCGTTCAAATAAGTTAGTACGCGGTAACTTTTCCTAATTTGTTGAAAGATTTAGAAATTTGAAAGTGTAACATAAATAAATGGGAGCAATGAGTACAAATCAAAATTTTGTAAGCAAACCAAAATCACAAGTCTGTTAGTGTGTGTGCCAAGACCTGATGTCACAAGTATGTGAGCAATCTAGTAGAATATGCAAAATAATTCTATCATACTGTCTGAAAAGAAATAGACAGAAAATAAAGCATGAGAGAGACTCCAGTTGCTGCAGAATGGCTCAAAAGGGGCAGCTCACCAGGAAGTCTCGAGCTGGAAAATCTAATCGATGTGTCGGACTAGTTGCTAGATGCACCTGCCTCAAGTCATGTACAATCAGGTACAGAAGTATAGCGTCAATACATAAAAATATGTACCTAATAAGTATTTAGTCTAACCTCGAAGAAGTAGTGAGGAGGGGTAGACTCCGACACTTACTAGGGCCAACAAATAATAATATGTGATTTTAATTAAGCATAATATATAGAGCTAACAATAAACTTAGAACAAAAAATAACTGAACAATTTTATCATCATATTTAAGAACCCCAAAAAAAATTCCTTCATTTAAAGAAATGATCTCCAAAACAGTAAATTTATACCAATTACAAAAGGGGCTTACAGTTATTATCGCACACAAATTCCACTAAGGATATTCCCCCCGATCTAGCAAAAAATTGTAAATTGTGCACTATCGACGATCGAGCAGCGCGAATTATAGATGCAGTTATTAATCTGCCGGGATGAATGGCCCGCTCCCATGAGAGTAGTGAAAATAATCACCCCGCTAAATATACTTGCAACACGATTAAATATAATATAACATAATTTTTCTCAATTATTTTCAAAATAAGAATTTACTTGAAACTTTTGAAATCTTAAAATCCTCAACTTAGTTCAGTTCAATGCAAATCAATGAATGTGATTAGATAATGGTGTCCAAAAAATATGGTGTAAGCCTAAAACTACCCGAACATAACATGAATAATAGCTATGTACGGACTCTCGTCACTTCGTGCGTACGTAGCATCTACAAATAATTACATATTAATTAAATTTACCTATGGGAAAATTTCTCTCTAACAAAGTTAGAAAAGATACTTACATTGTCTCAAAGCCTACTTTATAATTCAAGAATGCGCTCAACTCCTCAAATCGGATCAAAATCAATCCAAAACCATTCAAATAGAGTAAAAACTAATCAATATATGTTCAAAAGTTCATATTTCTACTATTAAAGTGATTACCCAACACAAATCGCAAGATTCCTAAAATTTACCCCCGGGCCCACATGCCCGGATCCCGAAAAATCTTTGAAGAAAGTTGTTACCCATAACCTTAGGAACATAAATATATGATTTTTACTAAGTTCCATAATCAATTTCATGGTCAAATATCATTTTTATCAAAAATCTAGGTTTTGATCTAAACCCATGATTTTACTAATTTTTACATGTTAATTCACCCATAGTCTATGTATTTAACTAATGTTATGTAGACATTCCTTACCTCAAACTGCTAGGTGAAAACCCTCTTCCAAAAGCTTCAAAATCTCTCAAGAGATAAAGTGAAGTGAACTAATGGCCTAAGTTCTGCATTAAAAAAGCAGGACATAGGCCTATGATGTCGCATTTACAGCACCAGGTTCGCAAATGCGAGGGTCGCAAAATGAGACAAAACACTCGCAAATGCGAAGCCTGGCTTCAGCTGCTCAGGTCACAAATGCATCACATGGGTCGCAAATGTGTTATAGAGGTCACAAATGTGATCACTAATGAGGTCGCAATCGGCTCTAGTGTTGCAAATGCAAATAGTGCCCCAGTCGAGCTTCTTCGAAATTGCGAAGCTCTTCTCGCAAATGCGATGTTCGCATTTGCAAACAATTTCTTGCATTTGTGAGGCCTGCAACTAATGCCAAGAGACAACAGAAATCTGATGTGTTTTTCATCCCTTTCGAACGTCCAAAACTTACCCGAGCCCTCAAAGCTCCACACCAATCACCCACACAAGTCTATAAACATCATGAAAAATTTCTCGCGTGATCTTAACACTAAAATAATATCTACAACTATGAATTGGACGCCAAAATGCATGAATTTACTCATGAACTCCAAAAACTTCTAAAACAGATCCGTGTGTGCGATTGCTATCAATTCAAATCAGAATGATGCCAAACTTTGCGTGAAAGTCTTAAATGACGTTACAGGCCTACTCCAACTTCTGAAACTTTAATCCAAACCCGATATCAAAAAGTCCACACTCGATCAAACTTTCCTAAAACTTCAAGTTCTAACTTTCGCCAAATAACTCCGAAACTACGGACCTATGCTTGAAGAAATGTTGTAAGCTAAGATGATTAGTGTAAACCTCACATTACACCCCATGCAGGTAATGTATCCAGATATGAAGAGCATGAACAATCGTGGCTAACTCTATATCGTGCACAGGGTAGTTCTTCTCATGAATCTTTAGTTGACGTGAAGCATATGTAATAACTCGCCCCTCGTGCATCAATATACAACACAAGCCAACGCGTGAAGCATCACAATACACAGTATACATCCTTGAACTAGAAGGTAACACTAGAACCGGTGCTGTAGTCAAAGCTATCTTGAGCTTCCGAAAGCTCACATTACAATCATCCGACCAATGGAACAGAGCACCCTTTCGGGTCAATCTAGTCATAGGTGTTGCAATGGAAGAAAAACCCTACACAAATTAGCAATAATAACCCGCTAACCCTAGGAAACTCATGATTTTAGTCACCAAAGTGGGATGAGGTCAACTCTGAAAATCTTCAATCTTCTTGGGATCCACCTTAATACCCTATCCCGATACAACATGTCCAAAAAATGCCATAGACTCTAGCCAAAACTCACACTTGGAGAACATATCATATAGCTTATATTCTGGAATGTCTAACGCACCACTCTCAAATGTTGCTCGTGCTCCCCCAAGCTACATGAGTAAATCAAGATGTCATCAATGAAGATAATAACAAAGGAAACAATATAAGGCCTAAACACCCACCTCATCAAATCTATAAACGGTGTTGGGACATTATTCAAGCCGAAGGACATCACAAGAAACTCATAATAGACATATCTAACACGAAAGGTAGTTTTCGGAACATCTGAGTCCTAAATCTTCAACTGATGGTAATCTGATCTCAAGTCGATCTTAAAAAAACGATAGCACCCTGCAACTTGTCAAACAAATCATCAATATGTGGCAACAAGTACTTTTTCTTGATGGTAACTTTGTTCAACTATCAGTAATCAATGCATGTCTGCATAGTTCCATCTTTCTTCCTAACAAGTAGCACTGGTGAGCCCCAAGGTGATACATTCGGTCTGACAAACCCATTTGCTAATAACTCCTTAAGCTAGTTCTTTAACTTCTTCGGAGCCATATGGTATGGTGGGATAGATATAGGCTGGGACTTAGAGCCAAGTCGATATAAAAATCAATATCGCGATCTGGTGGTATGCTTGGAAGGACAGAAGGAAACACATCGGCAAATTCCCAGACTACTGGCACTGAATCAATCATCAAGGACTCTAGGGTAGTGTCCTGAACATAAGTTAGATAAGCCAAGAAATCTGTCTCGGCCATATATCAAGCCTTCAAAAAAGAGATGACCAGGCTAATTGTACTAACGGGAGAACCATTCCACTCCAATCTCGAAAACTCTGGCATTACTAAAGTAACAGTCTTGGCATGATAATCAAAGATGGCGTGATACAGGGATAACCAGTTTATGCCTATGATGACCTTAAAGTTGATTATATCAAGTAATAGAAGGTTCACTCTAGTCCCGTAACTATATAATGTGACCACACACAACCGGTAGATCCGATCCACACCACAGAATTGCCCACAATAGTGGACACATAAACAGGAGTACCCCAGGACTCACGAGAAATATCTAGGAAATATGCAAACAAAGATGACATATATAAATAGGTAAACCCCGGATCAAATAGTACCGAGGCATCCCTACCGCGGATAGAAATTATATCTGTGATTACGGTATATGAGGCCGCTGCATCTGGTCTGGTCGAAAAAACATAGAATCTAGCTAGAGTGCCAGCTGGCCGATCTCTGCATAGAATTCATTGTGATATTCACACACACACATACACACACACACACAAAACACTGACCTCAAGTCAACAGGTACTGAATAACAAGGGTAACCTAACCTGAAGAGAAATCCATCTCAGGTATCAGTACTTCAGACAAATCCATGTCTAGGGAAATTCATCCCTCAATTGTATCATTTGCGCTCACTGGGGTGTATAGACTCCCAAGGGCTCCTTTCATCCCAAGCGCTATAATAAGCCAACAAAAGCATAATCAATAATCTACTGCGGCGTGCAGTCCAATCTCATAATTGTTCGTCAAATTCAGGCTCTCGGCCTCACTCAGTCATAACTCTCCAATCTCACACACATGGGCTCACAATACTAAGAAATTAGCGTGATATAATATATGATGTTCCAAATAACAATAATCAATACTAAGACATGATATAATATGCATGAATAAAACTTAGTATAGAATATTAATGAGCTAATGATAAGACAACAAGAAATGGCCTCTCGGGTCTTAATAGTATCGACGTGAAGCCTTAACATTGTAATTAGCATGATTTATAACTTATTAACTTAATCATATCATCACTACACAAGTATCAGCAAGAAAGAGTCACTAAGTGGTATCACGGAATGATCCAGGACGCAATATTCTTAGGGTGCACGCCCACACGCCCGTCACTTGGTATTTGTGTCACCTCACTATTAATCATAGAACACATAGTTCAGGGTTTCGAACCCTTAGAACTAAATTTGGAAGCGTTACTTACCTGAAACCAAGCTAAAACTCTAACTCGCGATGTCCTTGCCTCTCAATTCGGCCTCCAATTGCTCCGAATCTAACAAAAAATAGTATATTATAATCAATATAATAATATCCCGCACAAAAATTATCAAATTAGACCAAAAATCCTGAATTTGACTCAAACTCGGCCCCGGGACCCATGTCTCGCAATCCAATAAAAACCACAAAACTAGAAACTCCTTTCACTTTCGAGTATATATATATATATATATATATATGAAAATCATCAAAATTTGATGCCAAATGACCCCGCAAACCTTCAAATTAAACTCTCTAATTTCAAGCCATAATCCGCCAATATTCTTTCCTAATTTTCACTAATATAATGATTAAACAATGGAAAAATCGTTATAAGCACAAGTATTAAAGCTTAAGTAGCTTACCCCACTGAAAACCCTTTGATTCCCTCTTGAAATCACAACCCTAAGCTCCAAACTCTTTGATTTCAAACCTAAATCTGCCACGGACCTCCAAATTACATTCAGAACACGCTCCTAAGTCCAAAATCACCTAACGAAGCTATCCGAACCATCAAAATTCACATTTGAGATTTTTTATACATAATTCTATATCCGGTTGACTTTTTCAATTTAAGCTTCTAAATAAGAGACTAAGTGTCTCATTCCACTCCACGACCAATCCGAACCCGAATCAACCAACATGATGCGATGCAATCATATTTTATTGGATGTTCTTTTTCATTTCCGATACGAAGCAAAACGTCACTGAATATTGGATATGTTCTTACTTTTATATTTCCTCTTATTTGAATATTATTCATTTAAGGCCATAAGTATTATATTAGCAAGCTAGCTTTTACATTTTCGTCAATTTTAAAACTACTAATCGTACTTGACTGAAATCACCTCCTAAACTATTGTTATTTCACCAAATGGTTCATTGATATTCAATATATCTTTAAAACTCTGGACGATTATTTCAATCTTTTGATGCTTAGCCAAAAGCGATTCACCCCATATTATCACTTTTGTTTATTTAGTTATTTATATAAATTTAGAACTTGTAATGATCCGACCGACTATTTTTCTTTTTAGATTCCCATTCCCCTAAACAAGACTCCTTATATGTTCTTTTACTATTTTATGGCTTGTGGGTATGGTTATTTTGAAATTTGGAAGGATTCGGGTTGAAATGGGAGCACTTGGTTCCTTAAGTTGACTTTAAAAGGCTAAGAGTCTTGGTTCAACTGTAGTTGAATTTGTTGGTGAAGGCGCATGGCTTGAGTCCCAGTTTAACTGTTGTTGAACTTTTATTTTTTATGGCGAAGGCGCATAGCCTGAGTCTTGGTTCAATCGTAGTTGAATTTGTTGGCGAAGGCGCATGGCCCGAGTCTTGGTTCAACCGTAGTTGGATTTATTGGTGAAGGCGCATGGCCTGAGTCCTAGTTCAACTGTTTTTGAACTTTTATTTTTGATGGGGAAGGCGCATAACCTGAGTCTTTGTTCAACCGTAGTTGAATTTGTTGGCGAAGGCGTATGACCTAAGTCTTGGTTCAACCGCAGTTGAATTTGTTGGCGAAGGTGCATGGCCTGAGTCCTAGTTCAACTGTTGTTGAACTTTTATTTTTGATGGCAAAGGCGCATAGCCTGAGTCTTGGTTCAACCGTAGTTGAATTTGTTGGCGAAGGCGTATGGCCATATGGCCTGAGTCTTGGTTCAACCATAGTTGAATTTGTTGTAGAAGGCGCATGGCTTGAGTCCGAGTTCAAGTGTTGTTGAACTTTTATTTTTGATGGCGAAGGCGCATAGCCTGAGTCTTGGTTCAACCGTAGTTGAATTTGTTGACAAAGTCGCATGACCTGAGTCCCAGTTCAATTGTTGTTGAACTTTTATTTTTGATGGCGAAGGTGTATAACCTGAGTCTTAGTTCAACCGTAGTTATATTTGTTGGCGAAGGCGCATGGCCTAAGTGCCAGTTCAATTGTTGTTTAACTTTTATTTTTGACGGTGAAGGCGCATAGCCTGAGTCTTGGTTCAATCATAGTTGAATTTGTTGGCGAAGGAGCATGGCCTAGGTCCCGGTTCAACTGTTGTTGAACTTTTATTTTTGATGGCGAAGGCGCATAGCGTGAGTCTTGGTTCAACTGTAGTTGAATTTGTTAGCGAAGGTGTATGGCCTGAGTCTTGGTTCAACCATAGTTGAATTTATTGGCGAAGGCGCATGGCCTGAGTCCCAGTTCAATTATTGTTGAACTTTTTGTTTTGATAGCGAAGGCGTATAGCGTGAGTCTTGTTTTAACCGTAGTCGAATTTGTTGGCGAAGGCGTATGGCCTGAGTCTTGGTCCAATTGTAGTTGAATTTGTTGGCGAAGGCGCATGACCTGAGTCCTAGTTCAACTGTTGTTGAACTTTGATTTTTGTTGGCGAAGGCGCATAGCCTGAGTCTTGGTTCAACCGTAGTTGAATTTCTTGGCGAAGGCGTATGACATGAGTCTTGGCTCAACCGTAGTTAAATTTGTTGGCGAAGGCGCATGGCGTGAGTCTTGGTTCAATCCTTAGTTGAATTTGTTGGCGAAGGCGCATGACTCGAACCTTCACGTTGTGGGTATCGAGTGCTGAAGCTCGGTTTTGATTCGAGACTTTGAGTGGTTTATGCGTTGTTTCCCTAATCGGGACGTGTTGGCTGTCTTGAGGTGGATTTTGGCTCGAGATATCAACGTCGGTTTCCGGCCTGATCTCGTGTTTGGGGTGTAGGAGATGCCTCACGGGGATTCTCCCTTACGGGGGGACTTCTTCTACTTGTTCGCACTGTTGGAGATGTGTGACGACCCGGCCCGTCGTCACGAGAATTACCACCCCGTTATGTTGTAAATGCATGTTTTATGATTTTATATCAGTGTTAGAGTCTATCGGGTGAGTTAGGAGTGAATTGGATTGAAAATGAGGCATATAGCCTTTTTGAAGGAAACTTGAATAAGGAAAGTCAACCCGGAGTTGACTATTTAGCTAGAGGGCTCGGAATCAGATTTTGATGATTCGGTTAGTTCCGGGAGGTGATTTGTGACTTAGGGGAACGATCGGAATTGAATTTGGAGGCCCGGTGTAGAAATAGGCTTGAATTGGCTAAGGTTGAATTTTGACGAAATCCGAACGGTAGGTGAGAATTTGATCCGGGGGTCGGAATGGAATTCCGACAGTTGCAGTAGCTTCGTTATGTGATTTTGGATGTGCCTGCAAAATTTCAGGTCATTCGGGCGTCGTTTGATCGGGTTTTTGATGGAATGTGTAATTCGGAAAGTTTTAAGAAATTTAGGCTTGAATCCGTGGGTAATTGGTGATTTTGATGTTTAGGATGGTGTTTTTATGATTGGAACAAGTTCGTATCGTGTTTTGGGGTATGTTGGTGGTTTTCGTTGGGGTCCCGGGGGCCTCGGGGTGAATCCGGACCATCATCCGGCATTTGGAAGCAAGAAAAGGTCTGCTGAAATCTGCAGATCACTGGGCAAACTTTTAGCCTTCGCGTTCGCGAGGGCTACGCCGCGTTCGCGTAGGCTGGGACCAGGTGACTATCGCATTCGCGAGGGTTGGTGTCGCGTTCGCGTAAGAGAAGGAAGGGAAGCATCGCGGTCGCGTGGTCAGGGACGCGTTCGCGTAGAGTAAAAATCCGGAGTTGGGGAGTTGGCCTTCGCGGACGCGTGACATCATGTCGTGTTCACGATGAAGGAAAGGATCAAGGCATCGTGTTCGCGTGAGGTACATCACGAACGCGTAGGGTTAAAGTGCCTGGCGGTGAAATTAAAAACCAGAACTGGCCAGTCACGGGTTTAATACCCAAAACCTCCATTTTTGAGTTCCAAGAGAAGAAATTGACGGGAGATTGCTGGGAAATCATCGGGGTTTCGTTGGAGGTAAGTTTTGTGGCTTAATTACATCATTTTAACATGAAATCATTGGTTAAATTTCTGTAAATGGAAGATTAAAGGTGGGTTTGAGCCCTAGGCCTAAATTGAAGAAAAACACCGATTTGAGTGGGCAAACGGAGTCCGATTTTGGTAAATTTTATATGCCTAGACTCGTATCGAGATGAGGGTTCCGAATATGTGACTTTTGTAATTTTTCGACAAGCGTACCGAAAGTCGGGTTTTGACAACTTTGGGAATTTTGATGTAAATTGAGTTGTATTGATTGGGTGTCGTCCCATTGGCCTAATTGTTGTATTCCTACTGTATTTGATCAGATTCTACATGTGCGGAGTTTGATTCTCGTGGCAAGGGCATTGCGGAGTAGTCGTCGTGCCGTATTGAGGTGAGTAATAGATGTGGGTGATGACCAGCGGGTTCGAAACCCCGGTATACCACTTTGTGACGTTGTATAGCAGCGAGACACGTACTCTCTTGTGAGTGCGGGGTCGATTGTGATTGGGGACTATGGCTTAGTCTGACTTGTTGATACCGTGTTATGACATTGGCTATTCTTGAGCCGTCGAACCTCCTTCTCGGATGGTTGCATACTATATATTGAAATATTGGCTACTCTTGAGCCGAGGAACCCCCTTCTTGGGCGGTTGAGTATAATTGTGGGCCGTGAGCCAGTTATTGGATCCCGCGAGGATCGTTATCATTGTCTTATCATATTGACATACTAGTTACTACTAGTCCGTAGCTATTTCTGTTATCATGCTATTTCCAATCTCTGGAACTTGGTATTACTGTTTTTCCAACTGAAAAATGATAAAAAGGTTTTTCAAAACTACTTTTGAGCCTGCGAGGCTGTATTTGCATATTAGCTGACTGGTAGTAGATCGGGCTGCGCGCCGAAGCAGTATATATATTGGATCGGACTGCACGCCGCAGTGATATTGTGCTTGGGCTGTAGGAGCCCCTCCGGAGTCTGAACCCCCACAGTGAGCACGGGTACCCAAATTGGATCGGGCTACGCGCCGTAGCGGTCATATCATGTATTGCATTGCATTTAGCTACATCTGCTAGCTGTTATACTGTTTTGCTGGTACTTGTTGGTACAGGTACAGTTGATATTGATTCTGTGACAGGGTATTTGATTACAGCTTTACATAGTGCTTTATTGCGGATTTCTTATCTGCGCTGTCTTACCCTTGTTTATTACCACCGAGTCTGGCAGTACTCATTTTACTCCCTGCACCTTGTGTGCAGATCCAGGTACCTCTCAGCAGTGATCCAGTAGTCTGTGCGAGGCGACATTTGTGGATATTCGAGGTAGCTGCAGAGTCCGCAGGACCCGATATTCCTTCTTATCGTCTCTTGATTTTGTATTGACTTTTCTTTCCGCACTTGGTATCTTGTAAACCTTTATACACTCATGTTCAGTAGAGGCTCATGACTCTTGACCCTTGGTCTGTGGGAGTTGATGTATTATGGGACTTGGTTCCCCGTTTTCGTTATATGTATCACCGTTATTTCGTTAATTAATATGCTTAAATGGGCTAAAGAGAGCTTCTAGCTCCGTGGTCGATTGTGATTGGTCAAGGCTGGCTTAGCAATGTGCTGGGCGCCATCACGACCGGATTTGGGGTCGTGGCAAGTTGGTATCAGAGCGACATGTGTGTGACCCAGTATGAGCTCAAATTCACACAGTTGGCTAGGCATGCCACATGGATGATCCCTAATGATAGGGAGAGGATCAGGAGGTTTATTGATGGCCTTAACTACTCTATCCGCATTCTTATGACCAGAGAGAGAGTTTTGTCATCATCATTTGAGCAGGTTGTTGATATGGCACGCTCCATCGAGGCGGATCGTCGCCGAGAGAGAGAGAGGAGCGGGGGGCCAAGAGGCCTCGTGGTTCTAACAGTTTCAGTGGTGCTCCATCTAGAGGGCATTCCCAGTAGAGCAGAGGTCGCTCATCGAGACCTTCTCATTCAGGCCGCCCAGAGCAGAGCGGAGGTTCTTATGGTCGTGGTCGACAGGGGTTTCGGCAGGGTCAGTCATCACTTAGTGCCCTTCAAGGCCCAGGGTGCAGCACCTACTTCATCAGCCCAGGGTTCTTCTGCGGCGAGGGGTTCCCTTCAGTCCCCTTCTCCAGCAGCAGGTGCATGTTATGAGTGTGGTGAGTTTGGCCACATGAGGAGACAGTGCCCTCGACTCCGTAGGGACAGGACTCAGCAGAGGGATCGGCCCTCATCTTCAGCACCATCTCAGCCTAGTAGAGGTGGAGGTCAGTCTTCTCGCGGTCGCCCCAGAGGCGAAGAGAGATCTGGTGGAGGTCAGGCACGGTTCTATGCACTTCCTGACAGGCGTGATGCAGTTGCCTCCGATGCAGTGATTACAGGTATCATTTCTGTCTGTCATAGAGATGCCTCGTTCTATTTGATCCAGGGTCCACATATTCTTACGTGTCCTCTTATTTTGCACATCATTTGGGTGCGACTTGTGGTAGTCTTGATTTACCTGTTCATGTATCCACTCCCGTGGGTGATACGATTGTTGTGGATCATGTCTATAGATCCTGTGTTATATCTATTTGGGGTCTGGAGACCTAGGCAGATTTGTTATTGTTGGGTATGGTGGAATTTGATGTTATATTGGGTATGGAATGGTTGTCTCCGTACCATGCTATATTGGACTGTCATGCTAAGACAGTTACGTTGGCCATTCCTGGTATTTCTCGGATCGAGTGGCGGGGTTCGACCGATTTCGTCCCTAGCCGTGTTATTTCGTTCTTAAAAGCTTAGAAGATGGTTGAAAAGGGGTGTTTATCGTACTTAGCTTTTGTGAGAGATGTGGGAGCTGAGTCTCCTAGCATTGATTCTGTACCTGTTGTGAGGGACTTTCCAGATGTATTCCCCTCAGACCTGCCGGGCATGCCGTCGGACAGGGATATTGATTTTGGCATTGACTTGGTGCCGGGCACTCAGCCCATATCCGTTCCTCCTTATCGGATGGCACCAGTTGAGTTGAAAGAACTGAAAGAGCAGCTTCAAGAGCTCCTGGATAAGGGTTTCATCCGTCCTAGTGTGTCCCCGTCGGGTGCACCGGTATTATTTGTTAAAAAGAAAGATGGTTCCATGCGAATGTGTATTGATTATAGGCAATTGAACAAAGTGACAGTGAAGAACAAGTACCCTCTACCGCGCATAGATGATTTGTTTGATCGGTTACAGGGTGCGAGGGTGTTTTCTAAGATCGATCTTCGTTCAGGCTATCATCAGCTGAAGATCAGGGACTCGGATATTATGAAGACCTGCATTCAGGACCCGATATGGTCATTATGAGTTTCTTGTGATGTCGTTTGGGCTGACCAACGCCCCAGCAGCATTTATGCATCTGATGAACAGTGTGTTCATGCCCTATTTGGATTCATTTGTGATTGTGTTCATTGATGACATTCTAGTCTACTCCCGTAGTCAGGAGGAGCATGCTCAGCATTTGAGTATTGTGTTGTAGAGATTGAGGGAGGATAAGCTATATGCTAAATTCTCCAAGTGCGAGTTTTGGCTCGAGTCCGTAGCGTTTCTGGGACATGTGGTGTCTCGTGATGGTATTCAAGTTGATCCTAAGAAGATAGAGGCGGTGCAGAGTTGGCCTAGACCGTCCTCAGCTACAGAGATTAGGAGTTTTCTTGGCTTGGCGGGATATTATCGCCGGTTTGTTCAGGGATTTTCATCCATTGCTTCTTCATTGACTAAATTGACCCAAAAGGGTGCACCATTCGTGTGGTCGGATAAGTGCGAGGAGAGCTTTCAGAAGCTCAAGACAGCTTTGACCACAGCTCCAGTATTAGTATTGCCATCGACTTCAGGTTCATATACCGTTTATTGTGATGCCTCGAGAGTGGGGATAGGTTGTGTGTTGATGTAGGAAGGTAAGGTGATTGCTTATGCTTCTCGGCAGTTGAAGCCACATGAGAAGAACTATCATGTTCATGATTTGGAACTAGCCGCCATTGTTCATGCATTGAAGATTTGGAGGCACTATTTGTATGGTGTGTCTTGTAAGGTGTATACCGACCATCGTAGTCTCCAGCACTTGTTCAAACAGAAAGACCTTAATTTGAGACAGCGGAGATGGCTTGAGTTGCTGAAGGATTATGACATTACTATATTATATCATCCGGGGAAGGCCAATGTGGTGGCCGATGCTTTGAGCCGGAAGGCGGTCAGTATGGGGAGCTTGGCATATATTCCAGCTGAGGAGAGGCCATTTGCTTATGATGTTCGGGTGCTAGCCAATCGGCTAGTGAGGTTAGATATTTCGGAGCCCAGCAGGGTATTGGCTTGTGTTGTATCTCGGTCATCTCTATATGATCGTATTCATGAGCGCCAGTATAATGATCCACACTTGGCTGTCCTTAGGGACAGAGTTCAGCATGATGATGCTAGAGATGTCACCATTGATAGTGACGGCGTATTGAGGATGCAGGGCCGGATATGTGTGCCCAATGTTGATGGCCTTCGTGAGTTGATTCTGGAGGAGGCCCATAGCTCGCGGTATTCTATCCATCCAGGAGCCGCTAAGATGTATCAAGATTTGAAACAGCACTATTGGTGGAGAAAGATGAAAATGGACATTGTCGGACATGTAGCACGGTGCCTCAACTGTCAGCAGGTTAAGTACGAGCATCAGAGGCCCGGTGGTGTATTTCAGCGCATTGATATTCCTGAGTGGAAATGGGAGAGGATCACTATGGACTTTGTTACTGGACTCCCTCGGACGGCGAGGAAGTTTGATTCTGTATGGGTGATTGTGGATAGACTGACCAAGTCAGCTCACTTCATTCCACTTAGTACTACCTACTCATCTGAGCGGTTGGCAGTGGTCTTTATTTGGGAGATTGTCCGGTTTCATGGGGTCCCAGTGTCTATCATATCCGACAGGGGTACTCAGTTCACTTCTCAGTTTTGGAGAGCATTCCAGCGAGAGATGGGTACGCGGGTTGAGTTGAGTACTACATTTCACCCCCAGACAGATGGGCAGTCTGAGCGTACTATTCAGATTCCGGAGGATATGTTGCGAGCGTGTGTGATTGACTTTGGTGGTTCGTGGGATGAGTTCCTACCACTTGCTGAGTTTGCCTACAACAACAGTTATGAGTCGAGTATTCAGATGGCCCCGTATGAGGCATTGTATGGCAGACGGTGTAGATCCCCCGTGGGATGGTTTGAGCCTGGTGAGGTTAGATTGATAGGGACTGAGTTAGTCCAGGATGCTCTGGATAGAGCAAAGTTGATCCAGGAGAGGCTTCGTACGGCACAGTCTCGTCAGAAGAGTTATGCGGACCGTAGAGTTCGAGAGTTGTCTTTCATGGTTGGTGACGGAGTATTGTTGAAGGTTTCACCTATGAAGGGTGTCATGAGGTTTGGGAAGAAAGGGAAGTTGAGTCCCGGGTACATTGGTCCTTTTGAGATACTCAGGAGAGTTGGAGAGGTGGCATATGAGTTGGCCTTGCCGCCCAGCTTATCCAGCGTTCATCCAGTATTCCATGTGTCTATGCTCCGGAAGTACATTGGAGATCCGTCTCATGTATTAGATTTCAGTACCATTCAACTTGATGGTGATCTATCCTATGATGTGGAGCCTATTGCCATTTTGGGACGTCAGGTGAGAAAATTGAGGTCTAAGGAGATTGCATCGGTTAAGGTTCAGTGGAGAGGTCGACCCGTGGAGGAGGCCACTTGGGAGATCGAGCGGGAGATGCGGAGCAGATATCCTCACTTGTTTGAGACTTCAGGTATGATTCTTGACCCGCTCGAGGACGAGCGTTTGCTTAAGAGGGGGAGAATGTGACGACCCGGCCCGTCGTCACGGGAATTACCACCCCGTTATGTTGTAAATGCATGTTTTATGATTTTATATCGGTGTTAGAGTCTATCGGGTGAGTTAGGAGTGAATTGGATTGAAAATTAGGCATATAGCCTTTTTGAAGGAAACTTGAATAAGGAAAGTCAACCCGGAGTTGGACTATTTGGTTAGAGGGCTCGGAATCGGATTCTGATGATTCGGTTAGTTCCGGAGGTGATTTGTGACTTAGGGGAACGATCGGAATTGAATTTGGAGGCCCGGTGTAGAAATAGGCTTGAATTGGCTAAGGTTGAATTTTGACGAAATCCGAACGGTAGGTGAGAATTTGATCCGGGGGTCGGAATGGAATTCCGACAGTTGCAGTAGCTTCGTTATGTGATTTTGGATGTGCCTGCAAAATTTCAGGTCATTCGGGCGTCGTTTGATCGGGTTTTTGATGGAATGTGTAATTCGGAAAGTTTTAAGAAATTTAGGCTTGAATCCGTGGGTAATTGGTGATTTTGATGTTTAGGATGGTGTTTTTATGATTGGAACAAGTTCGTATCGTTTTTTGGGGTATGTTGGTGGTTTTCGTTGGGGTCCCGGGGGCCTCGGGGTGAATCCGGACCATCATCCGGCATTTGGAAGCAAGAAAAGGTCTGCTGAAATCTGCAGATCACTGGGCAAACTTTTAGCCTTCGCATTCGCGAGGGCTATGCCGCGTTCGCGTAGGCTGGGACCAGGTGACTATCGCGTTTGCGAGGGTTGGTGTCGCGTTCGCGTAAGAGAAGGAAGGGAAGCATCGCGTTCGCGTGGTCAGGGACGCGTTCGCGTAGAGTAAAAATCCGGAGTTGGGGAGTTGGCCTTCGCGGACGCGTGACATCATGTCGCGTTCGCGATGAAGGAAAGGATCAAGGCATCGCGTTCGCGTGAGGTACATCGCGAACGCGTAGGGTTAAAGTTCCTGGCAGTGAAATTAAAAACCAGAACTGGCCAATCACGGGTTTAATACCCAAAACCTCCATTTTTTAGTTCCAAGAGAAGAAATTGACGGGAGATTGCTCTGGGAAATCATCGGGGTTTCGTTGGAGGTAAGTTTTGTGGCTTAATTACATCATTTTAACATGAAATCATTGGTTAAATTTCTGTAAATGGAAGATTAAAGGTGGTAAGTTCTTGGAGGGAAGGATGCGGGGTCTATTTGGAAACAGCCTCTCTACCCCAGGGTAGGGGTAAGGTCTGCGTACACACTACCCTCCCCAGACCCCACTAAGTGGGATTATACTGGGTTGTTGTTGTTGTTGTTGTTGTTGTTGGAAGATTAAAGGTGGGTTTGAGCCCTAGGCCTAAATTGAAGAAAAATACTGATTTGAGTGGGCAAATGGAGTCCGATTTTGGTAAATTTTATATGCCTAGACTCGTATCGAGATGAGGGTTCCGAAAATGTGACTTTTGTAATTTTTCGACAAGCGTACCGAAAGTCGGGTTTTGACAACTTTGGGAATTTTGATGTAAATTGAGTTGTATTGATTGGGTGTCGTCCCATTGGCCTAATTTGTTGTATTCCTACTGTATTTGATCAGATTCTACGCGTGCGGAGCTTGATTCTCGTGGCAAGGGCATTGCGGAGTAGTCGTCGCGCCGTATTGAGGTGAGTAATAGATGTGGATGATGACCAGCGGGTTCGAAACCCCGGTATACCACTTTGTGACGCTGTATAGCAGCGAGACACGACTCTCATGGGAGTGCGGGGTCGACTGTGATTGGGGACTAAGACTTAGTCCGACTTGTTGATACTGTGTTATGACATTGGCTATTCTTGAGCCGTCGAACCTCTTTCTCGGATGGTTGCATACTATATATTGAAATATTGGCTACTCTTGAGCCGAGGAACCCCTTCTTGGGCGGTTGAGTATACATGTGGGCCGTGAGCCAGTTATTGGATCCCGCGAGGATCGTTATCATTGTCTTATCATATTGACATACTAGTTACTACCAGTCCGTAGCTATTTCTGTTATCATGCTATTTCCAATCTCCGGAACTTGGTATTACTGTTTTTCCAACTGAAAAATGATAAAAAGGTTTTTCAAAACTACTTTTGAGCTCGCGAGGTCGTATTTGCATATTAGTGATTGGTAGTGGATCGGGCTGCGCGCCGCAGCGGTATATATGTTGGATCGGACTGCACGCCGCAGTGATATTGTGCTTGGGCTGTAGGAGCCCCTCCGGAGTCTGAACCCCCACAGTGAGCACGGGTACCCAAATTGGATCGGGCTACGCACCGTAGCGGTCATATCATGCATTGCATTGCATTTAGCTACATCTGCTAGTTGTTATACTATTTTGCTGGTACTTGATGGTACAGGTACAGTTGATGTTGATTCTGTGACAGGGTATTTGATTACAGCTTTACATAGTGCTTTATTGCGGATTTCTTATCTGCGCTATCTTACCCCTGTTTATTACCACTAAGTCTGGCAGTACTCATTTTACTCCCTGCACCTCGTGTGCAGATCCAGGTACCTCTCAGCAGTGATCCAGTAGCTGTGCGAGGCGACATTTGTGGATATTCGAGGTAGCTGTAGAGTCCGCAGGACCCGATATTCCTTCTTACCGTCTCTTGATTTTGTATTGACTTTTCTTTCCGCACTTGGTATCTTGTAAACCTTTATACACTCATGTTCAGTAGAGGCTCACGACTCTTGACCCTCGGTCTATGGGAGTTGATGTATTATGGGACTTGGTTCCCCGTTTTCGTTATATGTATCACTGTTATTTCGTGAATTAATATGCTTAAATGGGCTAAAGAGAGCTTCTAGCTCCGTGGTTGATATTGATTGGTCAGGCTGGCTTAGCAATGTGCTGGGCGCCATCACAATCGGATTTGGGGTCGTGACAAGATGAGAGAGAGAGAGAGAGTACTTGGATCTTGATTTAGGATATTTCAGTTTCTCTTGTCGGAGGTGTCGTTTTGGGCTCATTCGAGCAGGGTTGTTCTTCCCCCCCTCCCCCCCCCCCCATTTTTTTTGCATTTCTTTCCTTTTGGTCTAGGGAAGAACTACTCGATTTTGTTAGGAAATCTCCACAGACGGTGCCAGATTGTTTGACTCAAAAGTTATCATACACTTATGAATGCAAAACAATATACACAAGTTACGGGTAAATCGTAGCAAATCGTAATAATCCATAAACCATGCAGAAAGAACGATAATAAACATTCAAAATTAAGAGGAGAAGTATTGACAACTTTTATTGATGATATTGATTTGGTCTGCTTCTTCGTGGAGAGGTTCAGAGCCTTACAATGGTATCTTATCTTCCCATGAGATGAGTATTTCTTGTCTGCTCTCTCTCTCTCTCTTTCTAGATAATAGTAATGAAGAAGAAGAAATTCCCCTTTCCGAGGTTCACTCTTCTAGTATTTATAGTTGGGAGCTTCATGAGTAGGAAATAAGTGACCGTGTTGAGATTTCGTCCCCATGGGGAGGAGGTAGGCCGTACCTTTGTCCGTTTCACTGAATGAGAGTTGAATCGCGTTATAAGCAAGTGATCATCCCTCTTGTTAATTATGGATTAATTCAAGGTGCAATATATTCTTTAATTATTATGGGGTCGAATTCTAACCCATACAAGAATGATTCCGTACTAGGTGTTGATACTATGAAAATGTTCAACTAACCAACACGAAAGAACTGCTGACAAAGATTCTGTTTAACCCTTATTTCATTTTCTCCAAAAGTAATATTATATTAGAAAAATATTTATCCATATCCTTTAACAAGTTACTTAAATGAATCCAAACAGAGGAGAAATAACATTTTTTTCCTATTTTTTTTTAAATGGAAAAAATATTTAATTGATTGAGGACAACACAGCCAATTTAATAATACACTCATCTAATGCGCTTGCCAAACCCCACTATGGGAATACATTGGATTTGTTGTTGTACTCATCTAATGCACTTGAGTTTTTTAATGACTATTAATTAAATTTTCGTTTTCTTTTTTTTTGGTGGGGAGAGGGTGGGGGTGGGGGATAGGAGGGAACGATTGGTCAAGGCAGCATAAACAGAAACAGGTAGCATCATACAAACGCCACTAAATAGTAGTAGAATAGTTCAGGGGACTTGTGCGCCCAAGCATTTGCTGTTTAAAATACAAAAGAGATGGGGATTAAGGAAAAGCCCACAAGGGGATGAGGGGAGTGGGGGAGGGAGGGGCAAAGAGATTGAAGGTTGAAGATTCCCTGGAAGAGGCACAGAGAAGCCTACAGTTATCAATTCAACGTGATCAAGCCAAATGCATAGACCCTTTGCTATGCTTTCTATCCAAATTGTTTCAGAAGTTTAAGCTTTTTCTGACTTTCCAGGCGTGAAGAAAGATCAGCAGATTTCTTTTTAGTGTCCTCTAACTCTTTCTCAAGCTCCTCTATCTGTGTCAATCCAACCGGACAGAAAAATGTTGAGACAAATATGTTAGATAAAAAGGTTGCATTACTAGACTAAGTTCAATAACATAACTTAAAAGAAAAACTAAGTATCAAACACATGCTCCGCATGGAAGTGCTACATACTGTACGTTTCAACTCGGTTTCCCTTTGGATGTATGACTCACACCTGTCGAACAAAGATTCAAAGTGTTAAACTGGTAGAGCAAAATCAGTTTAGTTGGTAAACATTTTGTGATCACACTAGGAGGCCAAAAGCTGATACGAAGAAACACAAAATAAGGATTAGTCCAGAAACTACATTGAGTCTTCCTAAATCAGAGATGTAAGAGAGATAAAGGACGAGAAGCTTATATCTTTAAATCTCCAAGGCAAATTTAAGTGCAAAACCAAATCCAAAGGTTCAAAGCATCAATCATGCACTCATATTGGAAGGCTCATGCCACAAGAAGCAACATGCGGTTGTCACTCATCCATTAATCAACAAACTCGAGAGGAGACAGTAGCATGAATTTTGCAGAATCTTCTTCCCCTCAAATACAATTGCTTTACGCTGCAACCCTTAATTTTTTATTTAAATAATGGTGGTGTCCATGCCAGCTTACGCACACCTAAACTAACCACAGGGTACTTGTTGCCTTGCACCAGCACCAAGTGCCAGACAATTCTGTCTACCAAGACTTAGATATACGGGAAGAATCACCTAGCATTTTCTGTCTCTATTGGGATTTCACTTCAATTCTTTTATGGTCCATTCCAAGCTTCATTGAATGCAGACAATGACGCTTTGCATGCCACTACACCCCTTGATTTCCTGCCACCCACCAAGTTGAAGACATTTATTCTGTTCTAATGAAGGAGATGACTTTTTGCATCACATCATGATCCTTTAATTTCCATCAGCACTTGTCAATGATTAATCACGTGCAGCTCCTACAGTGTTTTCTGACCAGGTTTGACAATACTGGCAGAGCGAGCCAAAGATCGTTCATATTCTGCTATTTTGTTATATTTCGTGGTTATGATTGTTTAGTTTGTCTTAGCACAAGATACATGGTTTTCCTGGTAGAGCAACTCAGGCCACGACCCTTCAATTTTTGGGTCGTGACACTTTTTCAACAAGAATGTGCAACGAGAGAACCAGAAGATATGCCCGAAAGCATAACTAACAAACGAAGAAGAGACACACCAAAAGAAGGAAGTAAGAGAGAGATTAGTAACAGAAAAAAAATAATTGCAAGCCAAAGGACACAAACGAAAATCACACTAATGCATATGCAGAAGAGTTCTACAGTAGCAAAAGGCTTAAAATTTGTTCTCTTCAACTTTTTGATAATTAGTATATGATATTGCTAAACACTATCTAAAGTCATTTTTGTACTAAGATTTTATCTGACTACTCCAGTATAGCATACGTAGGAGAAAGATTTCAGTTTGGCCTACAATTCCCTAATAGAAATACAATCTGGGTGGACATAATCCCACCTCATCCAATATGGCCAAGAATCCTGTTATCAACAATCCAATCTGAAGAGCTACACCCACCTTATTCGATAACAGGTACCAAATGACTCTTTAAGTGTATAAATCCATCATTGATTAATCAATTATGCAAGGTTAACTATATGCCATGAGGCTGTATCTTAAAGAGGGCATATTTTAAAGAAGCATGTACCTCCTAAAGAGTTGGATATTCTCTTCACAAATCTGATCAATTGACATGCAACTTGAACCAGCTAGTTGTGTATCTTTTTGAACAGATCCCTGCAAATGTTCCATTAAAGAAAAAAATGAAACAGTCAACCCTGTTTTTGTACTGTTATAATAAATTGACATTATTCAACCAGACATTTGATAACTGTAGGAACATGAATGTAGTCACATTAACTTCTCAACCATGCAAAACCAGCACAGACGATAAAGTAACTCAAATAAATGCCGAGAAAAGAAAGAACCAGGTCCTACAGTTGCATTCCCTGTGATAGGTTGTACAGCTGGCAATTCCCTATTGGAATTGGTTCTTCCCACTTTGTCACTCTGCACAGAACGGAAATCTGGCCTGGGATGAGCTGCAAGGCCGGTAACTGGCTGATGGTCAACAGTTGGCGACTGTATTTGAGCATTAGCTGCTTGCTCTCTCTGAAGATTTTGCAAATGTGGTTCAAGAGGCTTCAGTCCTATCAGGTGACAATGACCTTTCCTGTATTATGATCACAAGAGACATGACTATATCACAAGTTGTGAAGTACTACTAGTTTAGTGACAAACACTGAAAAAATACAATGATGGTGAGAAATTACAATTTTGGTAGTAGTTTTGTAGAAGGAATAGTAGGTAGATGGAGACAGACAGTGTGGGTTAAAAGGAATGCTCCCAGAATTATGAAAATTTTGGGAATCAAAAGTGATGTAGCAAAGCAGGAAATCTTGCGAACACTAACAAAAATTGGGAAGGACAGGGTCCCCAAGAAACTCTCTCCATCTCCTTCTCCGCATTCTAATAGAAAGCACGGAAGCTATGAGGTCAAAATTTTGGTTTGTCACATCAATTATGATGGTTGTGTTAGCAGTGGTAAAGGAAGGTCGGTCCCCAGGATTTGTATCGAATGAAGACCAATATCCTATCCTGGAATTTCGTGGACCTAACTCCATGGATAAATGTGGTCACTTGAATTCCCTATTCAGAATATGGAAGACTGATATTACTTTCCTTCAAGAAACAAAAATTGAGCAGTGGAACATCGAAATAGACGGCAAATTGTGGGCTGGCTGTTGGGTGCAATTTTTGGCGCTGGAAGCAGATGGCACTAAAGGGGGTATTATTTTCTATGGGACAAACGACTTTGGTTAGCCACCTCCCTGCTTAAAGGCTACTTTTCATTTTCCATCTCTTTCTCCAGTGTTCTAACTAGTTTTTCCGGTGTTATCTCGGGTGTTTATGCCCCGCTCAGTAGAGCAGAAAGGCAAGACCTTTGGCTGGAATTAGCTGCTGCCAGATAAAGGAGGGTCCTTGGGTTATTTGTGGAGACTTCAATGTCACTAGATTACTGTCGGTACATAGGCACAATCAAAGTAGCTCTCCTAGTATGTCTGGTTTTTCAGATTTTGTTGAAGAAATGTAACTTCATGACCCTCCCCTGGTGGGTGGTCAATTCCCATGGGCTAGAAGTTTCATTTCTTCCAATGTATCTAGAATTGCCCGATTTTTATTTTGCTCGGTGTGGGATGAAACGTTTGGTTTCATCAAACAATCTTTACTCCCCAAGGTCTTCCAGACCATTCCGCTCTGCTTCTTCAATGTAATCAGTGGAATAACAATGCTAAATCTTCTTTCAAGTTTGAACATATGTGGTTGGAAACAGAAGGTTTTGTTGACAGAATCGAGGATTGGTGGAACTCGTTCACTGCTCATGCGTCACCGGATTTCATTTTTGCCTCAAGATTGAAGTCCCTAAAATTCAAGCTTAAGGAGTTGAATTCTAATTCTTTCGGCTATTTGGGGCAAGACAGCTCTCTATCCTTGAAGAGATTTTGAAACTTGACAATGTTGGTGTTAGAAGTCTCACTGATGATGAACTTGCTATAAGAGATAGGTACCAAATGGAGCTGGAGATGATTTCTAAAAAAGAAGAAATCTTTTGGAGACAAAAGTCTAGAAGTATCTGGTTAAAACAGGGAGACAACAATACGAGTTTCTTTCATAAAATGGCAAATGCTCATCATACATATAACCACATTGATAACCTGGTTATTAATGGTAGGTCAGTCATGGATGAAGAATCTATTAACAACGAAATTCTGGCTTTTTCAAATCCTTGTATAGTGAAGATGAACCCTCGAAGCTCCCCTGGTCTTATCCAGACTGCCCACGCATCTCTATGGAAGATAACTTAGAACTCCAACAACCTTTTCTTGAAGAGGAGACAGATCACTGATGCAGCCCTTATAGCCAATGAGTGTTTAGACTCTAGATCTAGACAAGGTACCCCTGCAAACTTGACATTGAGAAAGACTTTGATCATGTGAACTGGAATTTTCCCTTATCTACAACAACAACAACAACTACCCAGTGTAATCCCACAAAGTGGGGTCTGGGGAGGGTAATATGTACGCAGGCCTTACCCCTACCCGAAAAGGCAAAGAGGTTGTTTCCAATCGACCCTCGGCTCAAATGAAAGAGAAGAGAAAGAGGAGAAAAAGAAAAGGAAAAACAAAAGAGCATTAGTGACTCCAGCAGAAAATGCATATACAGATAACTACACATAAAACCGTAAATAAAAAGACATGCAATAACACCTAACAATAACTACCATAGGGAGCACGAAAATTTTCCCTTATCTCTTTTGGCTAATGTAGGCTTTGGGCAAAAATGGATCAATTGGATTTCTTTTTGCAACTCCACTGTCAAGTTTCCATCCTCATTAATGGTTCACCTCACGGTTTCTTCTCCTCCCATAGAGGACTCAGGCAAGGAGACTCTTTTATCTCCTTTCCTTTTCATATTGGTCATGGAAGGAGAATCAGTTTTTGGAATCATTGGTGGTATGGAGGGGATACTCTGAGGGTCTCCTTCCCCACGTCTTCAGAGTTTCAAACCAGAAGGAATTGATGGTTCAACAGATTCGTAAGGAGCATGAAGGGGGTAGTATGGGACCTCTCATTTAGAAGGAACATGCAAGATTACGAGATTGAGGAGCTCCACGATTTGTTAACACTGCTATATGGGCAAGACACGCCCCGGTCATCTTGTGATTCTTGGAGATGGAGTTTGCGTGGCGATGGTTTATCCACCGTAAAGTCCTTTTACCAGAGCATGCTGGTGAGAGAGGAGGCCACTTTTCCATACTTCTCGATCTGGATTCCTAAGGTGCCCACGAAGGTTTGCTTTTTTGCATAGCTAGCGGCGAAGGGAGTGATTTTGACTACTGAAAATCTGCGAAAGAGAGGAATTACACTTGTTAGTTGGTGCTACATGTGTAAAAGCTGGGGAAGAAGTTGATCATCTTTTGTTGCATTGCCCTGTGTCCTCGGCTTTGTGGGGGGGGGGGGGCAATCCTGAATCTTTTTGGTGTTCAATGGGTGATGCCAAGTTCTGTAAAGGAAATGTTATATAGCTGGTAACCTGTCCGGTTACCGTAGAAGAAGAAAGCAAAAGGCGTGGAAGTTCACCCCGTTAGCACTCATGTGAACATTATGGGGGAAGAGAAATATAAGAGCTTTTGAGGGGATTGAGTCTCTTTTTTCACATCTTAAGAATAGTCTTTTATCTTTGATCGCTTTTTGGTGCATAGCTCCTACTTGTATAGGAGATTTGGCGTCTTTTGTAGAGAATCATATTCTGATGTAAAATTCACTACTTTTTGTCCCTTTTGATTAATACAATTTTACCTTATCAAAAAAAATATTGATCATGAAAGGGTTGAAGTATATGATTAGGACTGCTGTACTTCAACAATGGATTAGAGGTTTTTCTCCATCTGTTAGGATTTCTAATTCTTTGTGCATATCTCATATCTTTTTTGCGGATGATACCCTCATATTATGTGATGTTGAAAGTTCTCAAATACTTTATCTGAGGGTTATTCTACTGGCCATTGAGGCAATCTCCGGTCTTCACATAAATTTTTTGAAGAGTAAGCTTTTCCCAGTAAATGAGGTTCAGAAATCAGAATATCCAGTTCCTTGTTGATATTCTAGGATGCTCCATCGGCTCCTTACGTACAACTTATTTAGGTCTCTCCCTAGGGGCAAAATCTACCTTGGTTTCTATCTGGGATGGGTGGATGGGGTTCTGGAAAAATGCGGAAAGAGATTGTCCAATTGGAAAGGCAGTATCTTTCTTTGGGTGGAAGAGTAACCCTTATCGACAATATTCTAGATGCTTTACCCACATATACAATGTCATGATTTCCCCTTCCCGCATACGTTTCCGATAAGCTTGAAAGATTCGAAGGGATTACTTATGGCGAAGGAACAAGGAAAAGAAGGCTTACAACCTCGTCAAATGGAATAATGTTATTTAAGGAAATTGGAGGTTGGGGCGTTAAAAGTTTGAGACTTCACAATAAAAGTTTATTGTGCAAGTGGCTTTGGCATTTCAATTCAGAAGAAGAATCCCTCTGGAAATCTGTTATTTGCTCTATATATGGTTTATCTTCAGCGTGGACTACTAACCACCCTTCTCCACCTCTCGGCCTCGGAGTCTGGAAACATATTAGAGCTCTATGGGACTTGCTGGGGGATCACTCTTCATTCAGGGTGGGTAATGGAAGGAAAATTAGTTTTTGGCATGATGCATGGCTTGGCCATTCTCCTCTGAAGGATTTGTTCCCTTTTCTTTTCAAACTAGCTTCTAGCCCTCTCTTGTCCGTAGCAGATTCATGCCAGAGCCAAGGGTGGTTCATCCCCTTCATAAGGAACTTTAATGACGGGGAAGTTGAAGAATTCTCACGGCTTTTGGAGCTACTCAACACTTCTCCTCCTCTGGGCTCAAATTCAGACTCTCTTTTCTGGAATTCCAACTCTAAAGGTCTCTTCTCCATTCGAAGCTGCTATCACATTCTTATCGATACACCTTCACAATCCCTTTGGCCTTGGAAGGCTTTTTGGAAAAGTAAGGCACCTCACAAAGTCAAATATTTTCCTTGGTTGGTAGCTCATGGAAAATGCCTTACTCTGGACAACTTGCAAAAGAAAGGCAAAATACTTTGTAATTGTTGCTCGCTACACGGAAGGGATTGGGAAGATGTGAACCACTTATTTCTGCATAGCAGCTTCACTAGTCAGATTTGGCATTTTATTTTGTGTCATGTTGGTATCAAATGGTGCATGCCTAATACCACGGTTGATTTTCTCTTCTCATGGCACAAACAGGATATGCATAAAGCATCGGGTTACATCTGGAAGTCTATCCCAGCAGTAGTTTGGTGGGTCGTATGGAGAGAGAGAGAAATGCTAGAGTTTTTGATAGCAAAAAGGACAATGTAGTTAATCTAAAGCACAAATGTATATTTTTGCTTAATTTTTGGTGCAGCATAACCTCGATAAATGTTTTAGAGTCGCAGGCGTTGGCTGAGTTTCTTAGTTCTTTACCCTCTCTGTAAAGCTATTTAGATGTACTCCTATCCAACTTTTTCTTAAAGTTGGTCCCCTCTTTACATCAATAAAATTCTTTCAGCTACATATCAAAAAAAAAAAAAAATAGAGGAGAAAAGTACAGCCAAGGATACCTTAAGCTGGAAAAATAAAGTATAACCTCTACCTCACCCCCTTTTTATCTGATGGAACGTTTAATTGTATTTCTCAGTAAGCACAATCTAGAGGGTATGATCTTGGGCAGGAGCACTGACAATCAAGACTGGGTGCATGTGCTATAGCTAGCTCATGACTTGAAGCAAAAGTGAGAATTACTAGATCTCTATTAGTTTTTCAAGTGTGCATTTGGGAATAAGAATTATAAAATTCCAAAAAAAAAAGTGGAAAAAAAGTTTTTACGTGAAAATGCTATTCGAAAATTAGAGTTGTGTTTGGACATGAATATAATTTTGGGTTGTTTTTTATGTATTGTGAGTGATCTAAGTGAATTTTGAAAAACATCTTTTTGGAGTTTTTCAAATTTTTGAGAAATTCCAAAATTCATCTTCAAGTGAAAATTGAAAATTCTATGGCCAGACACTTATTTCGAAAAAAGTGAATTTTTTTTGAAAAAAAAAGTGAAAAATTCTTATGTCCAAATGGGCTCTAAATCTCTCAGCATGAGCCCATTTGAATATTGAATATTACTCAGATTAGCCAACAAAATGAACCAGAACCATCTGAAGTCAGACACGAGGTCAAAATTACATGTTTCACTATTTGCTATTTTACATTTTGCAGTATAAGTTCTTCAAAACAAGCCATCCTTTGACAGCCCACTCGCGAATTGAAGGCATAATTACCACTGAACTACATCTATTTCCCCTTTCAATCAAAAAGTATATTTATGTACTTTGAAATACATTTGAACTGCTAAAGCTTAGTTGATTTATGTAGTACTCAGACTTGCAAATGCACACAACAAAGTACAAGCAGAACCTCTCCTTCCACAGCCCCCATTTCATCCAGAAAAAAGGAGGAAAAAAATAAACCAACAAGGAATTGAAAATATGACCAACAAATTTACATAACTGAACATACAAAAAGATAATTAACTCCTGTTAAATATCTGAAACTACAGTATAGAGCATACCAGTAGTCCATCACCATTTGCTTTAGCCTAGTCTCCAGCTTGAAAAACAGAGATGATCTTTCAAAATCTTGCTTGTCATGTGCAGGTTCTATGAAATTTACTTCCAGAACACCTGAGTCAAGGGCAATTGGGTACATCATCGTCGTAATGGGTAGAGTGAGTCTGAATAGAACTTAAAATACATACCGACAACACCATTTCCTTTGGAAGAACCATCTGCAGTAACTTTCCAGAATGGCTAAAAAAACCCAGAAGAACATAATCAGCAATAGGCAATTTCAAGTTTAACTTAGAAAAGTTATCCATTACAGTAATCACAACATCAACAACAATAACAACTACCAGTATAATCCCACAAGGTGGGGTCTGGGGAGGGTAATACGTACGCAGGCCTTACCCCTACCCGAAAGGGCAGAGAGACTGTTTTCAATCGACCCTCGGCTCAGGAAAAGGAGAATAAAAACAAAAGCAAAAACAGGAGAGTATTAGTAACTCTATGAAAAATCACATAGACTATTACAGTAATCACAAGTCCAGCAAAATTCATTTCAGACCAACTGCAAAGCTTGGATGTCCTACATGCCCGCATACATCCCAACATTTATTCATGAATTCAAGGTCTACCCAAATGTTTGTCCTCTTTATTTTTTTCTCTTTTTTCGTTGGGAGGGGGGAAGGGGTTAAACTGAGGCCAAAGCAGATAAAGTTTTTGTTAACAGCTTCAGCTAAGAAAAAGAAAATCTTGTTTTGTTAAACTCTTCAGCTAAGAAAAAAGAGATTTTGCATATAATGGTAATCAAAATGCTTTGAAACTACTCTGGTGAGGTGATTGCAAGAAAAAAAAAATATTGCAAGAAAAAAACTGCTCTAGAAGATGACATATTTCTCCAACCACAACATCGCATACCCTGATGAGGCGATTTTTGTGGTAAATGTTGAATCCACAAACTGGTGATGGAGTGTCCTTGACGAAGCCTAAAGTTGTTTCAACCAAGATCTGCAGCAGAAAAGTTGTTTGAATCCACATATTTAGATGATGGTCAAATATTACCACAAGTTTCGCAACGGACTTGCAATTACTCCCTCCGGTTCACAATAAGTGTCCAATTTGCTTTTTTATTTTGGTTCAAAATAAGTGTCCAGTTATGTAATCTAGAAAGAATTCAATTTGTTTTTACAAAATAACCCCTATGTACATATCCCTAAAAAGTTTTCTTACTCCTCACATTAAATGTTTAATTAGGGGTAGTTTAGTCATAGTAGATATTTTTGTATAGAATTTAGTATTTTCTAAATGAGTGTGCTAAAAGCAAATTGGACACTTATTGTGAACCGGAGAGAGTAGTGAATACCATGCGAGGAGAAACTCATAATATTACAACTGCTATTTTATTCTAATTGTGAATATTTAACACAATTGAACAGCTTACAATCTAAAGTTGGACTTTTCTAATCTAATTTGAACATGCAGCCCCCTAAGCAGGAAAATCAAGAACCCTTATCATGACGTACCTCCTTTGATGTCCCAGCAAGCTGTGGCCTGTAGGTGATTACTTTTGAGTGCTTCAACTCCTCAAGAATATTAAACTGCTCAACGGGCTTCCCTCTTAGTATGATACTGAAATTTGTAAATTTTTTGAGGTATAATATGGATGTGTATGCCTGACAAGAGATACACAGAGGTATTAAGATACATTAGCAAAATATTCAGCAGGGATGTTTGCAGGAATTAAGCAAATTTAAGTGGTTACTCTTAGTGAG
The DNA here is from genome assembly GCA_032618575.1 of Nicotiana noctiflora. Classification (NCBI taxonomy): domain Eukaryota; kingdom Viridiplantae; phylum Streptophyta; class Magnoliopsida; order Solanales; family Solanaceae; genus Nicotiana; species Nicotiana noctiflora. Next base: position 91,237 of record JASVEL010000715.1, read on the forward strand.
TAGCGTAAGCGATATGAAATATGGGATTGCTGTTCAAGCGCTCTCTTGTTTGTTTTTGATGTATTTCCACAATTAGCTTCATCTCTCAACATTATATCCTGCATGACCAACAAAAGAAAGAATACGACATCCTTTAAATAGCAACAGGATGAGGGCGAAAAGCAGAAAATCTTCAAAGAACAGCAGAGGCAAGACCCGTGAGTCCAAAAATATAATACAACAACAATCATTGTAATAAGACACACACTAAGAGTAATCAGAGGAGTTATAATCATTAAGGTCAGATGAATGAAATAAAATTCTAGCTTAATGGGGATGGCGTTTAGCTGCTTATTGTATGAAGAGAATTATGAGTTTCCTCCATAACAAGAGCATTAGACATAGACGGAATCGTCAAAACCATTTGTTCATCAAGACCTTCTTTCTCCTTTTTCTTCCTATGTTGGGATTAAGGCAAGTCATAGACACACTTACATAAGGACGTGCATGCTTCACAGGAATTTCTAGAGCCCGCCAAGAGATTCTACAATATTGCAAGGATAGGTGAGAAATTTGGAGAATACCTAGTTTTAGAGAATCCTTGGTTTGTCCTAAAAGACAAGTTACTAAGTGCTGGAATGAAACGTGTCCAACGTGATCACAATGTATTTAGAAGATTCATGAAACTGGCCCAACCTAGTTTCAGGTTGAGACGTAGTTGTTAACAAGAGCCACTCCATGAAACTGGCCTCTCATTGAGGCTTATACCAAACTAAATCAACTATTAGTGTGCTCAAAATTACAATGCGCTCAAAATTTACTGGTCATGTACGAAATCTAAAATGCGCAATACATTGCCACGCCTAAAGGTTGTGTAGAACATCCTCATAAGAAACTCAATGAGGATGTTTTACATGAAAGCCAGGCTCTACCCTTTACAACAACAAAAAAAAAAACCCCAGTATAGTCCCACAAGTGAGGTCTCGGAAGGGTAGTGACTTTATCCGTACCTGGAAGGTAGAGAGGTTGTTTCCGATAGACCTTCTACTCAAGGAAAGATGAGAAGAAAGCAATAGTAACAAACAGTAACAACAATAAGATAATAAGAAAACAAAGTAAAATGAATGTAATGTAGTAATAGAAATCTAGTAATAATAGAATACAATCTTCCCAAGAAGGACTGAAGGGTTTTTCTAACTTCCCAAGATGGTCCTTACACTTCAGTCACCCTCACACACATCCCTTCTCTATAACCCTCTGCAAAACTTCCTCTCTAATGGTGAAGCACTCCAAAACTCCCTCTGCGTCTACTCGAAAAAGCACCCGCTCAAAGGCAAAACCCTCTTCCGCTCCTCTTGAGCAAGTAGACCTAGGGTCTGATCACTCAGAAGGCTTCGCCTCATCCCAAGCTGATCTCTCTGAACCCTCACAACTTATAGGAGAAAATGCCCTAGGTAAACGACCTATGGAAGATCCTCCCATCTCATCCACTCCAAAGAAATCAAAGATTGAATTTTCAGCTTCACTTGATTCTGACCTAAACTTCTGGGACACCCCAAATAGGGATCTTTTTATTTCTCTCAAGGATAAGCCTATCGCCCATGGAAGAGTCGTGGATCTTAATGATATGGAAGCTCTCAACTGTAAGGTAAAAGATCTTTTCATCTATCTAGGTTGGGAAAAATTTCTCTCTGTCCCTCCGCCTAAAGTTTATGAGCCCTTAGTCCGAATGTTTTCTGCCAATCTCCGTTCTAGTAAGTAAGATAGGTTAGAATCTCTAGTACTAGGTAAACGCATCGTTCTTGATTGTGCTTTGTTTGATTCACTCTTTCAATGTCACTGCTCTGGTTTCCCCACTCTGTTTAAAAATGTATGGCCCGAAAATTTTGAAATCTCTTTTGACCAAGCCAAATAGTGTATTGTTGAAAATCCCTCTGAAGCCCTTCCAAATCAATTAGGGCTAGAGATGTAAGTTTTGAGACCCGACTTCTCCCGCACTGGCTTGTTCTCCACCTTCTCTCAAAGGGATACTTTTTTTGTCTATTATCTTATTACCAAACTCAAACTCAAACTCAAACTCAAACTTTTCTCCTGGGTCATAAACTTCATGATAGAGAGTGCCGAAGATCCTACTAGTTTACCCTATGGTATGGCAATCACCCACATTCTTGAAACCCACCAAATCTCCTTGTCTCATTATCCATTCATCTCTGTCTCTAAATGCTATAATTCAAGAGCCTTTGCGAGCATGGGGTATGTGAGTGTTAAGGGCTCATGGATTAAGAAGTGTGAGAGTGAAGCCAAGGAGACTCCTGCAGAAGCCAAAACTCCCTCAGCCATTCCTCCTCCTCTTGCCAGCTCTGAGCTGAGTGAAAAACTCAGTTCCATTGACTCCAAACTCTCTGACATCCAGAATCTTCTTTCAGCTACTTGGGTGACATACTGACATTCATTCCATCTCAAAGGAAACTGGGTGTACGTGTCCAAAATCAGAGTTGTTCCTATAGTCGGGGAAAATGCGATCAAAGCTTTCAAGGAGGTTCACTATAGGCTGGATGGCATAAGCATCTCTGCAAATACAAGCTTCGACCAAATGAAGGAGGCCATCTGCAACACTCTTACCTATTTCCTGCGTTGCTAGTGTGGATGTGTTTGAAAAACAATGTCAGTTATTGATACTTGTTCTGCTGGTTGTGTGGGATGTGCCCCTGGATAAATTTTTTTCTTTTCTTTTGCTTGGTTTGGTGGTGTGTGCTGGTTCTTCAACCAGCCACTGGATGATTCTATTTTTGCTAACTGTGCCTATAATCCCTCTTTGCTGATGTAAAAAGAGGGAGAAATTATATGTTACTATGTGCTTGTTCTGTTTCTAGTCTCTGGTATTATGTGGTTACAGGCTATATTGCTTGGACTCTCCGAAAATGTGGTCGGATACGTGTCGATCCTCCAAAAGTAGTGCATTTTTGAAGAATCCGATACGGGTGCGGCTACATTTTGGAGAGTCCGCGCAACATAGGTTACAGGTACAGATGCAAGGCGACTATGTGTTATGATATTATGTGAATAGGTACGGGTGCAAGTCGACTATGTGTTATGATATTATATGAACAGGTACAAGTCGACTATTTGTGGAATTTGACCACACACGTCTTATATATGCATAGGTAATGCCCTATATGAATGATGTACAGGTACAATTCTACTGCTTCTATTGATGGGGAGATTCCAAGCCAAGACTGCACATATTGAGGGGGAGATTCATGGACAAGTCAAGTCGACTAATAAAATACAGGGAAGTCAACTGATGTTTACTTCTTTACACGGTATATTATTTTGCCATCATCAAAAAGGGGGAGATTGTTAAATCATGTTTTAATGGTGCAATTAATATACGTGCAGGAATTCAAAGAAGTAAAAGAGAACTGCCGAAATAGCTCATAATGAACAAAGGAAGAATTATATCTTGAAGATCTGCAAGGAAGGAAATAAATCTTCAACAGCAAATTAGGATTAAATCCTCCTCAAATCAGCAACAGCATGATTCACGAAATTAAACTAATTAAGGCAGAAGTTCAGGGATTAGCAGAGTAAAATAACCAAGCATCAAAGAAGAAGATTTGGGAAGCAAGCGTGATTGGAAGATCCGATAATCAAGGAATATCTCACATTGCAAAGGAAAGAAGATCAAGTGGAGCCAACGGCTCACTCCTTATTCTTGGAAAAGATTAACTCTTTCCAAGGATCATATCCCTTGGGTTGCTATCATCCATTATAGTATAAATACTCCCTTGTAAACCCAAGTTAGGACATACATTGATCAAACCAAAAATACTCTCCTCATTTTACTGCAAACAAGCATAGTAGTGTACTTAAATCTGCTGTGTAACAAGTCAGGGATAGAAAAGAGGGCACATCACTGGTGAGGCATTGTATCAAATGAGTGCGAGAAGAACTGAGAGATATTCATTATGTATGTACTCGAAAGAACTCATTTACTAGAGGAGAACTCCCTTGCAACTCAAGGGAACTGGATTAGGATTTACTTTGAATCCGAACCAGTATAAAATCATGGTGTCTTTAATTCCTGCAATTTACTTCCTACGATTTTATTTAAGATATCATACCTGCTGAATTATCATATCCAGTCGACTACTTTAGTTAAAAGTCAACTTATAGGCAATAAATTTCAAATAAATTACAATTAACCCCCCTCTTGTACTTTCAGTATTGGGATATATGATCAGTTAATATTAGGGAATTGGGATTTAAACAAGCACAAAAAGCATTTTGCTAACATGGCTCCAGCAGTTCGGCAAGGATTTGAGATGTATGGATAGACATACAATATCAAAGGTGGGGAACCAATTATTCACCAAGGCAGCGATTGGTTTTTGGAAATGGTGAACATGTTGATTTCTGAGTCTCATAATATTTTTTTACAAGGTAAAACTTTTATTAATAAAAGTACCAAGATGGTACATAAGACTACACCAAGATCAGCCAACACCTATAACAACATACTTACAGTTACAAATTAGTTAGCACATCCAGAAACTCCATATACTGACCTAAGCTTTCAACTAAACATTTCTTACACCAAAGAATTAAATTTTGAAGATAAATATTTTTTATTCTAGCAATGTGAGTCCTTTTGTCCTCAAAGCAGATATTGTTCCTTTCGTCCCAGATGGTCCGAAAAAATGCATAGGGGGATGTTTCTAATAACATAATTTTCACACGGTCGTCAATCGGAAGACAGGACATTTATGGATTGCTGGAAGATCAACCCCAAGTAAAGAAGCTTCCATAAATTTAAACGTTTCTGGAGAAAAAGGAATATGTGGGTTGCCAATCATATGAAGCTTGACCACAGCAGAAAAAAAGCTCTAAAAGAACTCTATCTTTACAAGGATCAAATAAAAGTTTAAATGTTCAAATATATTTATCTTTAGAAGATTTTCTTTGACACTCATATCTCCAAACGACCAATAGAGTTTTTTTGGGGTTTCTTTTCCTTCTTCTTTTTTAATGAATAAGGACCAAAACAGAGTTGTCTCTCTACTGCAGAACAAACTTTTTATTGGGACAATAGAAAGTTCAAGGTTGTGGACACCTATATGGAAATGAAAGCCAAAATAGTCCATGAAAATCAACTCAAAAATATAAGCAGTTTGTGCAGGTTTAGAGAGTGCAATCACAAGGCTATGCAGGTGTAACATTCTCTAACTCCCTCCGAATGTGCAATTCAATTATGGGGTTTACACGTGGATTTAAACCTTTTTTAAGAAACACAGAGAGAGGAGGTTCGATCTTGGAGTAAAGGGAGACATATTAGGCTCAACAGATTAATGAGTCGGCCTGGAGCAATGTTAGTTTGCTCGATCAGTTGAATATAGAGAGAGAAAGCGAAGCCCAGAGCAGCTCCATGGGTTGAGTTGAAAGAGAGAACCTCAAAGAGATAGAGCATGAAAAGAAAAGGCTGTTGTGAGAATTATGAATTCACCTGATACAACATCAACAACAACTACTATCCAGTATATTCCCACAAAGTAGGGTCTGGGAGGGTAATACGTACACAGGCCTTACCCCTACCCCGAAAGAGCAGAGAAGGTGTTTCCAATCGACCCTCGGCTCAGGAGAAAGGAAAGAGAAAGGGGAGGAAAAGAAAAAGAAAAGCAAAAGAGCATTAGTGACTCCAGCAGAAAATGCATAAATAGTTAACTACACATAAAACCATAAATTAAAAGGCATGCAATAACATTTACCAGTAACTATCATATGTGGGTACGATACAAAACACAAGACATCTATAGAGGGCCCTACCAAACCCCACCTAGCCCACGTAAGAAGTACGAAAAGCTCTAGAAGCTCCTATCATACAACCCTAATACTAGACCTCCACACTTTCCTATCAAGGGCCATGTTCTCGGAAATCCGCATTATTGACATGTCCTGCCTAATCACCTCTCCCCAATACTTCTTGACCTCCCTCTGCCTCGACTTGCGCCAACCACCGCCAGCCGCTCACAACTCCTCACCGGGGCATCAGGGCTTCTTCTCCGCACATGCCCGAACCATCTGAGCCTTGCTTCCCGCATCTTCTCATCCACTGGGCCACCCCCATCTTCTCCCGAATAACTTCATTTTTAATCTTATCTAACCTGGGGTGCCCGCACATCCACCTGAGCATCCTATCTCCACAACCTTCACTCTCTGAACATGAGATTTCTTAACCGACCAGCACTCCGCCCCATACAACATGGACAGCTCTATAAAACTTCCTTGAAGTTTGGATATGATACCATGTGAAAGAATCTAAGCACCCAATAGAAAATCTTAAGACAATAACTATTATAAACTCCCGACAGGCGTAGCACTCGCTAACACTGCTGGACATTAAAAAAATGTTTATAGCCATGTATAAACTTTCTGCCCTTATTCTTTTTAACATGTTTACAAAGAGTAAATCCAAAAGCTCTGACCTTCACAGCAAACCAAAAGTTCTAAGTACTAATTTGTTGTGGTCAACAATTCAGTCTTAGGTGAAAGGCGCAATAGAATCCTTTGACCTTTATTAGCTAGCATGCCAAGATATTTTTTTTTTTTTGATAAGGTGCTAGCATGCCAAGATATCCAAGCTCAGACTGGAGAGAACTGAGACAAATGTTTTCAGGAAATAGACATACCTCATCATCGTCATCAAAGTTCAGCTCATAAATTCCTTCATCATTCAGCCATAGGTTGTAGACTATAATCTTAGTTCCATGTGATTTTATATCCTCAAACTGGAGAACATACAAGAGAAAGGCAAAACATTCGGTAATAACAAATAAAAGTAATTATTGTAACAATAATTGCAGGTGATTAGCAGAATCATGTACATGCAGTTGCTAATGCTATAGTTGCATATATAGAGTTATATGCTATGTACTCAAACGAGAGTGGACGTGGTGTCAAATCACCCCAAATCTTTGCAGTAATTTCACTAAGGGCCTGTTTGGAAAGCCACCTTGGAATTGGATTTGAGTATAACTCGATGCAATTACACAGTTTTGGTGTGTTTGTCTCGCCAAGCAAATTACTTGGTCAACATAGAATTGGGTGTAGAAGATGATTTTTCAATTATCTATTATTTTTCTTTTCCAAATATATTACTCTTTTTACATTCTTTTTCTTCCATTTCTTTTATTCAACAGATATGAATGCTAGATCAATTAGATAAAATTGCTTATAAATTTTTGTTATGAGAATTCTTTTACAAGGAACACATGTTAAGAATAATTTCTTATTTTACTAGCTTTGTTTTCTATTCATTAGCATAAACAATTTATTACTAAAAAACAGAACTTTCTAAACTCATGTCTATTTTTTGTTATTTAAAAGGTGCAACAAATAATGAATTTCATATCCTCTTCACGTGATATTCATAGCTGATAATATAATTTTATAGAAAATGTATTTTAAATACCCATTAATAAAGTACTTCCTTTGTCTCAATTTATGTAGCGGTCTTTGACTGTACATGGAGTTTAAGAAAGAAAGAAAATGTTTTGGAACTTGTGGTCTAAAACAAACCATAGATATTTGTGTGGTTGTAAATCAATTCATTAAGGGTAAAGTCAAAATTCTAAAAACAAATTATTTCTAAATAATGAAATGTAACATTCTTTTTTAGACGGACTAAAAGGTAAAGAATGCTACATAAATTGGGACGAAGGGAGTAATATTTAATATTTCTTATATTCAAATATTTAGTAGTCACACATTAAAGGTAATTTATTTGTCCATCTGAAACAAAGTTGATTCAATTTTTGATAATCACTTCTATTTTTAAAATTCAAAATATTTAGCTACGTAATTACACAATATAACCAAACATGATGCTGAAACTTACACTGCAATTACATTACGTTATGGTAAACAAACATGTCTTTGTAATTACTAGGCTACGTAATTGCAACAAATAAAAAAATGGGAAAAAGAAAATGTTCCCCCCCGCCCCAAAAAAAAAAATTTGTGCATCTAAATTTGAGAAAAAGGAAGTACATATTCGCTCAAAGGTTCGTGGGTTTGTCTTGATATGCTTAATGAGTTAACACAAATGCATATTTTAATATTTGATTGTTTTGTGATCATGCCATCTTCTAATAAAAAAGAACTTAAGATAACACATCGAAGCTCTGAGTCTGCAACAAAGAGTTGAATCTATAAAGTAACTTTCTAAAACGTTTTTCACACAAAACAAATTTATAAAATAAAAGTGTAGCTTTATAGTATCTGCACCAATTATCCAACCAACCTGTTCCATAAGATCCATCTTTGTTACAAAAGGCGACCACTCAAGGATTGTTGTCAAGTTAGTTGACCAATCATCTTGAGAGCCACATAGTATTGGTTCAGCCCAATGGTCGGAGATATCAAAATCGATCTGCATCAATTTTCAATTAAAAGGAGAAAGAATAAGAATAGATGTTCATGTTCAATAACAAATTACAAGCTTCAAGTGACCTCAACAGATTTTGAAGAATATTTACCATTGGAACAATCACATCATCTTGCCCTGTCCTCCGAAGAAATGTATAGGACAGAAGACCAATACTTTGAGTTGCTCGGCTAGACCATAAAAGGGCAGAAAATATAAAATTAGATTATCGAGCACAATATCAATTCTAGCAACATAACTAACAGTTTGGTAATCCTAGTGAGCAGTAAGTTTCAGAAATAGTATGCTGCTACATATCAAGCAGCATAATGCAAACAAATGCCCATCCATCAGCTTATGAGTCCCTTTCTTTTTTATACTACTAGAACTCACTGGCATTTTACTAGGTTGTTGTCATAGAACTCACTGGTATTCATTCTAGACAAGAATTAATATCTGTTCAAATATAAGCTTGTTCGACCCTGGGGGTAGCCTAGCAATAAAAAATATTGGAGTAACCACCTTGGAAACCAAGGTTCGAGTCCCAACAAAAGCAGCACTAGGTGAACTCTTCTTATTTGCCTAAGTCTAAATAGGCAGACATACCCGATAGTCAGCCTAGCGATTCAAAAAATTGGAGTAACCACCTTGGAAACCAAGGTTTGAGTCCCAACAGAAGCAGCACTAGGTGAACTCTTCTTCATTGCCTAAGTCTAAATAGGCAAGAGTTACCCGATAGGTGTACTGGTGAAAGTAGCACTTGTCCGTCAAATTAGACGAGGTGTGTCTGCAAGCTTGATCGATCGCCATATCTATAGAGAAACTACATAAGAATAAAAATAGTTCTCGACAAAAGACACCCTAGAGGAATAGAGACAGACTCTCGAGTCTAAGGGTTTCAAACTAAGCAGGTCTAAGACAGAATATCTGGAGTGCAAGTTTAGCACTGAGTCGAGCGAAGTGGGATGGAGCGTGATGATTGGATCGCAGGCCATAGCCAAGAAGGATAGTTTCAGATACCTTGGATCGGTGATCCAGGGGGACGGGGAGATAGACGGGGATGTCACTCACCATATAGCGGCGGGGTGGTCGAAGTGGAGGCTTGCATCAGGAGTCTTGTGTGATAAGAAAGTGCCACAAAAACTCAAGGGGAAGTTTTATAGAGCTGTGGTTAGACCTGCCATGCTGTATGGGACGGAGTGTTGGCCGGTGAAGAAATCTCATGTTGAGAGGATGAAGGTTGCGGAGATGAGGATGCTTAGGTGGATGTGCGGGCTCACCAGATTAGATAAGATTAGGAATGAAGTTATTCGGGAAAAGGTGGGGGTGGCCCCAGTGGATGAGAAGATGCGAGAAGCGAGGCTTCGGTGGTTCGGGCATGTGCGGAGGAGAAGCACCGATGCCCCGGTGAGAAGTTGTGAGCGGCTAGCGGTGGTCGGTGTGAGGCGAGGCAGAGGGAGGCCTAAGAGATACTGGGAGAGGTAATTAGGCAGGACATGGCCAGGATGCGGATTTCCGAGGACATGACCCTTGATAGGAAAGTCTGGAGGTCTAGTATCAGGGTTGTAGAATAGGGGCTTCTAGATTTTTCGTACTCCTTCCCCTGGGTGGGTGAGGCGTTGTAGGGCCACCCATAGAGGATTAGTTTGTGTTCTCTTTGTGGTAGTCATTTCTGGTAGTTACTGTTTTAATATTATTGCATGCCAGTTTATTTATGGTACATATGACTCTTATGTTTAGATAATTATTTATACGATAGTATTCTGGAGTAACTAATGCCGTTTTTGTTTTTGTTTTTGTTTGCCTTTCTCTTCCATGCGCCGATGGTCGATTGAAAACAGCCTCTCTGCCCTCTCGGGTAGAGGTAAGGCATGTCTACATATTATTCTCCCCATACCCCACTTTGTGGGAATATACTGGGTTGTTGTTGTTGTTGTTGTTGTTGTTGTATATTTTATCCTTATTTAGTTGATTTCAAACTCCTAAATATTAGGTAATAATTAGATTTTTACTTCATTTTAAAGTACTAAAGATTGGGAAAGCAACTTAAATTACATATTTGTCCAATGTAAAACTTATTTTAAAAGGATAAAAAAGGCGAACGACATTTCGCTAAGGGCCTTCGTGCTTTTAGTATAATATAGATATACATGTAGCCATACTATATGTCAATTAGTGGAATTCAAGTTAGCGATGGAATACAAAAGTTAATCATAACATTAACAAATATGTCAATCCTAAACTTTCCGTATTCATTCCATACATATGTGTCACCTTATGAAGAGATGCATTATTCAGACCAAACAAGTAGTCCATGCAAAATTTAAAATCTGAATCCAAAAGTTCATTAGATTGAAAGTCTACTAAAATTACAAGCTAAAGATGGAGTCTCGCAGCGATTTCCCGTTGAAATAAAACACTGCAAGGTAATGTTTCTGAATTGGTTTTGAAGCCACAACAGGGCGTGGTAATTGCATCATAAAACATTGGGCGATATTGTTGTATCATTATTTAAAAATGAGTATTCAGTAAAGTGCTTTGACTTTTGGTATAATCCAGTCGCTGGACTCGTGTCAATTTTGTTCTTCTTCCTTTTCTCAATTAAGGGATCAATCTTTTGTTTGCAAGGGTTAAGATAGCCTTTTATATTTTGTCCCTATTTAACAAAAACCAACCAAGTGTAGCAACGCTTGAAAACCAAAACTAGAAAATAGGAATAGTTAGTTATTAATCAAAAGGGTTACACCCCTTCAAAAGAAACTTGATTATTTATTTATATTTTAACAAATGGGACATTTAAATCAGTAAGAAGGATATTATGGTAATTCAACTTTTCAGTTTAGGGGCTTCCTCCTGTTTTAATAATATAGAAATAGATAGATTATATAATAAGCTATGTTTTCTTAGAGGGACATAATATAAACCTTGAGAGTTGGTGATTCATAATACAACTCTTAAAAATTCTTTATTGAAATCAATGTGATAAGGACCCTCAGGTTCCATAACTACTAGATATATATAGAGAGAGAGAGTGATACCCTGACTGAGATGAACGGCTGAAAACAATTACATCAGCACCTAACCTCATGGTACTCGTCTTAAATCCATTACCATCTAATCTCCAGGAAAAGACCAAAGAAAAAAAATTAGCTTTCAAAATATCAAGTAGCATATTCATCAAAAAGAAAAAGTCAAGCGGCATAAAATGCCTCAAAACTTCACAGAAGTATAAGTGATTCCCACGCACCAACAGAGCGCAAAAACAGATTATGCCAGTAATACAAATTAATACACCTAATCCAATTATTTGAAACTCTAGATGCTTACATTGACCAATTGTTGAGTTTGATGTTTTTGAAGAATAACCCAGGCTCATGCATTTGCGAAGACGTTCTGGATCCATACCGCCCCCATCGTCTGCTCAGATGATACAGCATATGTTATGGCAACTGTAACAAGATAAAAAGTGTAGTATGATAGTGATGAAAATAACAGCAATACCACACCCTGGAAGAGCAATGCAGGAGAGTTGTCCCTTGGGTTATAAATTCTGTCAACTTTCACGAAAGTTGCCCCACTGCTTATCTAGTATGCAGATAAAAACCTTATCAAAAAAAGCATGCAGATCAAGACAAAGAAGAAAAATGGCCATTAGACAAAAGAAACTTTATACAAGTGCAAGAGAGATTGGTTTCAACATACAATCTTGATTTTCCCTTCACCGCATTATCTAAATTGCTTAACAAGAAGATACATGAAAGTGAAAGTACAGAATCTACCAGTGCAAGCAGCATAGCCAGAGAATTTTTTATGAGAGCCCATTTGGATGGGCTTGTTGTAAGTGACTTTTAAGCCAAAAGCAATAAGTAATGAATTCTAACCGTTGACTTTTGGCTTATTTTTGTCATTTTAGCTTAAAGACAAGTGCTTAAATTTAAAAGCACTTTTTTACTTTATTCAAACACTACAAAATGGCTTAAAAGCTATTAGGCTTAAAAGCAAGTCAATCCAAACGGGCTCTAAGTCGGCATGGTGGAGAAAGATTTTCGTCAAGATAAATCATACGACTTTCAATGTTGAAGGCTGGGAAATGGTGGCTCTCAGTTAAATGATATGAGTTTGCCAGCGTATACACTTCTGTAGAAGGAAACCTCACACAGGACTAAAGAACAAAAATGGTAATTGGTTCAGATTGAAAGAGCTAAAATTGTCAGCTATGTTGTCTGCATGCCCATAATGAAGAAGAAAACTCTCAAAAGATCTAGGCCTTTTGCCCTAATGCAAATGACACAACAACTTAGGTGAACTAACAGAACAATTTCTATTGTAGGTCCAAAAGAGGGGAGAAGCTGTGAGCAAAAAATCCAAAGAATCTTTAGTCTTGAACAACAGAGGATATTTAATCACACAATTTATTTAAAAAATCAACATTATTTTTTTATAAGGTAATAAAATTTAATGAAGGGGAAAAAAGAGGCCAGTATACGAGTAGCATATCAAAAAGTAGAAAACCTACAAAAACATATGGTTTTTCTACAAACAACCCGATCTTCAATAAGCAAAGAAATCTAATGAGTGCACCAAAATGGTATAAGGGATAAGAACTACTCCAAAACTGTACAAAATTCATTTCTACACCCTCATAAGCTCTCCTATGTTTCTCTCCAAAAGACCCACATTAGTGTGAGAAGACCACATCCCATGCCCTACGCCTTCTCTTTCGTCCACCACTCCAGCTGAAAATTAACACCTTCACACTGCCTAGCATCACCCCTTTTATTTACGGAGGACACCACCACTCTTTCATGGGAAAAAATATAAAAAGAAGAGGGAATAGCAAACAATTACTTAGATTAATTAAACAATTGCAGCCTCTAATTTTTTGCAAAATAATACTAATATAGAGAAATGAGAATGTGTCTCGCTGCTCTTCCTCATCAACAATATGTGCCTTAGTACTCTCTGGAACAAACAAATGAGAAAAATAAATATTTACAGCTGAAAATCACAAAACGTTAGGAGCCAAATGCGATGACCTTGAGTATTAGAAAGTCTAATTGAAGAAACCAAAGGTTAGTGAGAATTATTGCTAAGAAGTTCAAGTCTCAAAATAATTGAATTTCCATCCAAAACGAAAAAGGAGGAAATGAAACACAAGAAGGTAAGAAAGTTGATAAAGTTGTGAGGTATCCAAACCAGCAGGTGTCTAACCTAAAGTTTTTACCTACTCAGCACAGAACAAGGGGGAGAGAAAGAAGGGTAAACTTGAGGCCTTGTGATTCTGATTGCTTGACGCTATTTTAAGTTAAAAAGTTGTTAGAAACAATATTCACTACAAGACCCAATCAAACTTTCACAAGGGGGGACCAACAAGCTTTTGGCTAAGAAGATGATCTTGTGAGGCCTCATGTCTACCTCTGCAAAGAAACTTAGACAAAAGAACCACATTTTAGTTGCAAAACCTCTTAGGATATTTAACCTTTGAATACCACAATTACGTCTGAGGGCCACCTTAGACAACAAGAAGTCAAATGAAATCAATAGGAATAAAAAGACAATGGTTCTCTTGCGAATAGTGATGTCTACCAATCCAACGATGAACATCTCAACTTTAACAACAATTAATTCAAAAAGGCAATGGCCCATAAGAATAATTCAAAAGCTATTCTTCTCGCCAGAAACCAATTCAAAAATGCCTAAATCCTCTGTAGTACCACGACTAACTTTTTGTATGAGGATATTATTGGCAGACATGGGAAAGAATGATTAAAATGAAACAACTTGGTTAGATCGTGCTCAACATGGAGGAAATGACATGATTCTGTGACAATAGGTTTCTAATTGAAGGAAAGTCTGTCCGACGACAATGAGGAAAAGGTGATGGCTTCTGGTGGGAGAAAGCAAGTGTGTGAGGTAAGTTAACCAGAGCAACAAAATATAGCAGAACTTTTAAAGACGCATGGGGCGACAATGCTGTAGTTTCAACAGAAACCAGACTTCACGCAGAATCGATTTGAAAGCCTCGACTTCTATTTTCACCGCATAGAACACAATACAACAAAAGTAATCAACATTACAGTAAATACCTCGTCAATAGCATTATCCAAAAGCTCGGCTATTGCTGCAATGACATTCAAAGTATCAGTGGTCGTACAATAGCAAGAGCAAAATGGATCCACGGTGAAAGTTGTGAAACGTACTTATTAATTAACTATCTTCCACCACCATAAGACTAAGACTAATAAGATTGGCAGTATGCACTTCTATCAAATCCAAAACAATCCAAAGTTCATTTATTTCTAAAACTAGATCACAGTGCCACATGAAAATGAAAAGCACACAGTAATAAAGTATACCTCCAAACGCCCATTTATGAGAAGTAGCATTGGAATGCAGAAATTTGGGATGAACACGCGCATGTTCCAATTCACCTACAGGTAAAATAAATTTCAATCATGTTGGCAGCAAAAGTAAACTCAACTGCGAAAAAAATAAACTAAAAAGGTAAAAGATGAGAAAAGAACCATGTATAGCAGTTGACTTGATACGACCAACTTCAAAATTGCCAGCTTTCCAGAAACTTCGAGACTCCAGTGGCCTGTAATTGGATGGAACAATCGTGTCGGGATTTTCTATTACCGGTGATTTACTCAGTGAATTTCCTCCGTGAGGCATGTCTGGTTTTCTCTTTCCGATGACGCCGGCGCCTTCGTCGTCGCTACTGTCGAGTTCGACGACATCGATTGGGGGCTTCTCGGGCGACATTGAGAAATAATTCAATTTGAAGGAATTAGTGATTAAATTTCACGAGAATGTACCGTTTTGGTTTCTTCAGGTTTTACAATACTACTGTCTAAACCAGATTTTCAGGTTTTACATACGAGAGTGTAAGTTTTTGAAAATAAAAAAATATTACTTCTCTATATCTAACTCAATAAGAAAAGAAATCGCCACATAAAAGTGTTATCAATCATTGAATAGGTTTTACATACCCTTTTTTTTTATATACAAATACTGAATAGGTTTAAATGAATTCCTTTTATCTTATGTTTTCTATAATGAAATTTTTCATCTTTTAAGATCCCCTCAATAGTTTTAAACTTTTGTAAGAAAAAAAAAATTAAAATCATAAATTTAATTTTTAAAATATCTAATTGAATTGCTAAAAGATTAACTTTTTGTACAAATATATATTTATAACCGCCCTTTAATATTAGTTATTTATTTTCCTTTCTATCTCAATATATTTTTTTTATTACAAGGAGTTAAAATTGTCACTCGTGGACGTGCTCTATCAACTCACGCAACAAACACATACTACTTTTTCACGAACTTTAATTGACCTAATAGATATTTATAATTTTATAACGCTAAAATATAATAATAATAACAACAATAACTAAGTATAAACTCACTAATAATGTCTAAGAAAGGTAATGTGTACGCACACTTTACTCCTCCCCAAAAGAATAAAGAAATTGTTTCTGAAAGACTCCCGTCACAAGAATTTATAACACAAAAATATATGAGAGAAAAAGAAATCCGGGCGAATTTTTTAGTGTTATTTTTCTTCTAAAAATTTGTTGTATTAAATAGTCCAAATAACAAATGATTTAATACACAAAATTTGGTAAACTTTGAAGTCTTAAATATAAAAAAAATTAAAATGACTGTTTTGTCTAGTATAAAATTAATTTTTAAAGAATAAAAAGAATGAATGATAATTCGTTAAGGGGCGCGATACACGTATAGTCGTATACCCAATACATACATCTATTTTTAGAATGTCTTATACTTTCTTTAGAACTCCATATAGTGTTTTAAAGAAAATATTGGATGTGTAAAGAGCTTTATTATTGAACAAAGTATTATTTAAAAAAATCCATTCCTATACTAAAAATGAGAATAACTAGGCAGCTCATGGTCAACATGTCTGTCTGGCCATCCCGAGGTTAATTTAGTCATTAGTTGTACTTCTGCTCTAACTATTTGTCCTCTATAGTATGTTAAATGGATGAAGATGTCAGGTTCCACCTACTTTGTAAAAATAGCTTTTACAGAAATTTGTTTTGGCCTTGTTATGAATAGAATTCTATTTGGAGTTAATGTCTATCTTGTAGAGGGTTTTACTTTGTGACTAAGTCAACATCTCCCTATAAATAGAGGGTTCTATTCCATTGTAATTCATCATAAAATTCAATAAGAACTTTCTTCTCTTTCTCTGCAATATTGTTCTTGTTCTTTTATTATTTTATAACATGTTATCAGCACGAGAATCTAACCAATTGAGTAGAAGCTTTGTGATTGAGCATAATAATTGTCAATTATTCCATGAATTTCCATCATGATCAAATTCTGGATTTAAGGTAAGTATTTTACTTTATTTTTCTCTTTTAAATTATTGAAATTCTACAATTTGATTTTATATACAAGCAAAGATAACAAAGTTTGATTATAACTCTAATGGAGTTTGTAAGAATTTATAACTACCTGAAGTGGTAAAAATTTTATGTCTTGCCATGATCAAAGTCATGTATGATCGTGAGCACAAGAAGTGAAAACCCGTCCCATTGAATTTGCTCCATTTTCATTCCCTTAAAAGAATGTGATAGCAGTATATGATAAGTCTGAAAGAAGACAAAATTATTACCGTGAAGATATCAATGGATATGAACGTGGCAATAGACGAAATTATAATCGTCATCATTGTAATAGTGAGAATAATAAGAATTCTCAAAATAATCCTTCACTATGTGAAAGTAATATTTATCATCGATTTGAAATAAGATTTTGTAAAGAATATATAGATAATTATGGTCCATTCATGGTTTGAATGTGACAACATGTGATTTATGATTACATATTCATTCTTCAAAGAATATGAACATGCTTGTGGTAGTGAATATATCACACTCACCTCTAGAAGGAGGTTTGAGATGATATAAGAAAATAATATCATTATTATGGCATGAAGTTTAGTCATGTACCTATTGTACGCCAAAATATTTTGACGTTGTGATTATTAAAATACAACGGTAATGCAAGAAACAGATCTTGCATATAATTTTGACCATAACCATAATGGTATAACTTTCTCTTTAAAAGAGATACTCACCATATGGATGTCGATGAATATGTGGTAGTACCAAATTAATTGAGAGCTCCGGAAGAGAAAATTATTACTACTTTGGAGAAACACAATTGATTATCAATACAATATTGTGTTGTAGTAAGTCTCAAAGAAACTTATTCAGTTTCAAAAGTATACGCTAAAGAAATTGATTATATTGAGACTATAAATAAAGGAAAGATTTAATATCATCCATTACTATAACTTGTAGCAGGGTAATATATATGTGAAAAGCTACCCATTTTATTCTCCGGTTTGTACTACACAAATAAAAGAATACCACAATAAAGTGGATGTTTATTGATATAAAACACATATCATAATAAACTTGGAGTTTATTGATAATTGCATATGTCATGGTGTAAATCTGAAGTTTATTAATATTAATAATTTATTTAGTTGGCATAATTGGTTTAGCCATATTAATTCAAGTATGATGTGCAAAAATAAAAGAGAATTCACATGGGTAACTATTAAAGAACTAGAAAGTTCTTTACGAATTCTCTTACGTTGCTTGTTCTTATTAATTAATAGATCAACTGAAATTGGAATTGAATTCCATGAATGCTAGAAACATCAAAGGTGAATATAGACCCATTCACCTGCCATGTACACCATATAAGATGCATCTATGAGATGGTTACATGTGCGATTATTATTAACCACAACATAGTGTTTTGCGAGGTAACTTGCTCAATAATTTAATTTCGAGCATAATTTTCAGATTTTTTATTCAAGAAGTTTATCTTGATAAGTTGGTTTACATCACAACTGGTTTAACAAAATAATTTATTGAGTGCCTCCACTTAATAGCTAAATAATTGCTTATGAGAACAAAGTTTTGTATATTAGTTTGATATATGTTATATACGAAAGTATATTATTTTCTCCCCTCACAAGTGGTTCATGGTCAGGAACCAAATAATTCCATCATATTATTATTGATATACGGTGTATATTTTGATTAACACCATAAAGCACAAAGATGAGTTCTCAAAGTGAGAAACAAGTTAGTTTTTCTAACATGAGGGGGAGACAAGATACAACAGTTGAGAAAAAAATTATATGAAATGAATTATCATTTATACATCTAGATCCTCAGATAAAATAATATGAACTTGAAA
>JASVEL010000716.1:0-42498 GCA_032618575.1 Nicotiana noctiflora
TCTATGCACTTGTGAGACCAGGCAGTGTTCATGGCTGAAATGAACACAACAATGAGGACTACAAGATGGTTAAGGGTTGATTGTATGGCATATGGTTGTCTAGGTATACATTAAAGTTTGACGGTAGAAAGATATCAAATCTACCGATTGACCAAGTATATTCGACATATGTTCACTACGGAAAGTTCAAAGGGAAACCTACTTATCCAGAATTCATCTATTATCCTTCTTGATATACAGCCATGCCATTCCCATTCATGTGGGGGATTGTTGGACTTTAAGCCATTTGGGCTTTAAAGTAGAAAAAGTCTGAATTGAAAATGGAGAAAAATAAAATGGAGGGAAAATGAAAATTTAAAGAAGTGAATTTTTGTCTTGCTCTCTGTCCCTCATTGTGTCACGACCCTAGTTCACCAATTGTGAACATGTCGTGATGGCACCCAGTCCCCACGACTAGGTAAGCCTAACATGTTGCGGAATATACAAGTTATAAACACTTAAATAAGAAACAGCGAAAAAAATAGCATAGAAGATATGTAATCCGTGCCGCTTGGCACATACATCCGTCACACAATAAATAAAACACTACCAAGATCCGGAACCCCACGGTAACACAGACTAAAAGAGAGTATACAACTGTGGCTCTATGTGTAAAGAGTATCTAACAACGAAATGAAGAAAAATGTCAACTAGTACTACTGGAGTAGAAGGGAAGCCTCCGGATCCGCGGACGTAGCAGATCATACCTCGAAGTCTCCCAGAAAGCTGCGGAATCACCTAGCACGAGCCTGCTCTGATGTACCTGGATCTGCACAACAAAAGTGTGCAGAAGAGTAGCATGACTACACCACGGCGGTACTCAGTAAGTGCCAAGCCTAACCTCGATGGAGTAGTGACGAGGAAGGTCAGGGCCCTACTTGTGAGCACGTGATTTTTGCCTTACCTGAGAAGTACTCCCAGAAAATTCAAAATAAAATAGTTTCATGTTGGGCATGATTTTTGTGATTTTTTGTATTTTTATTTTACATTTGCATTTTTGTGTGTGCGTGTTTATTTATTTAAATTAGTAAAATACAAAAATATATACATTATGTTTTTGCATTTTTTTAGTGTTTAATATCAAAATTATGCGATTTACATTTAAGTGATATGTAATTATGTAGGATAATTGTAGTAAAAATTAATTGTGTTATAAGTTAATATATATATATATATATACACACATATACATATGATACATCATGGAGTCTAGTTGTAAGACATGGGATTCGGATTGGGCCAAAATCCAATTCAATATGACTTGGCCCAAACCACTGGATCAGCCCACCCTCACCTTTGATCGATCTGAGCCGTTCAGATCATCTGATCCAACGGCTCCGATTGATCCATTCAGTTCAGTATACCAAACACCCCCCAGACCCCTCTTTCATTTTTCATTTTCACCTTCGTCTCTCGCCCTTAGAGATCAGCCTCATCGCCGCCGTGAGCCGCCGTGCTCCGCCTGCCGGAAATCGCCTCACGGCGGTTCCGGTAGGCCAATGGCCACCATCTTAACACCAAATCTTCTCCTCACCTCCCCCATTACGAATCCATCATTCCCTTAACTCGAATCATTCCGGAAATCTTCGAATCTTCATTTGAAGATTCGAGTCAAATTTGAAAACATGCCAAACCTCACCAAAATCACACCATAGCTTCCCCTCACCTCCCTCATACCCCCACAGGCTGTAGTTTTGTTCAAATCTTGTTGGAACTAGTCGAGCCCCAAAATCGCGGCTATGAACCCTAAATTCGATTCTTGCCTAATTGAGGTCTAATAGACCTTAATTGGGATGTTTTCACTATTGAAAACATCTCAATTAAGGTCCATTGGCCTCAAAGAACAAAGGTCCAAGCCAAGTTGAATCCAAGATGGGTCCGAGGCTCGTTCGAATACAATTTTTCTCCTTACATGGTATTTTTCTTTCCTTCTTCATATGTTAGTGATTAATGACATGAATTTTATCCTTTATCTTTTCTTTTAATTTTCTGCTTTGTTCTTCATCTCTTTGGGACCGTTTTATTTGGTCGATTTTTGTTGTTTCTTCGATTGAAAATGGATGATATACTTAGTATGATTATGGTCGTCAAGCTAACTAGTTCATATGGATTGGTATCATGTTGTGTCGAAACCATGAATCACGGATTTGTCGGGCTTTGTTTGTTCTTGATTGTATACGTAGGATCAATTAAGTAGTTGTCGTCATTTAGTTATATGATTTTTCCTATTGAACACTGGATAGTGATTGATGTTGCTGATTTATCAAGTGAAGCTCTTGGAATTGTTGTGATTTCAAGTTAAGTCCAGAATCTGCTGTTAGCATTAGTATAAGGTGATTAATCAGGCTTAGAATAGTTTAATACCCTGCACAGCCCAGTGGAACCTGCTGTTACAGCAGGGCATTCCACCAGGTTCTCATTTAACATTTAAACTAATTAAGCCCACACTTGACAAGACTTAGTGGCTGAAAACAGAGGGGTTAGTGGGCTGGCAGAGCAGGGATAGGCAAGGTTTTGAGTGGATTTCTGCTGGTCTTTAGCTTTTAGAGATAGGGGTCTGTTTTGGTTATATATAGAGGGGTTGCAGAGAATAGAGGGACCTGGTTTTTTGGCTTTAAAAAGAGTAGCACACATTAGGAGAAGAAAAGGCAGAAATACACACATATATAGATCATGTGTTACTGTTCCATTGAAGCTGGGCTACTATTGTTGTTGCTGTTTGTGAGAGAAGGCTATTTGGTTGCTGTTGTTGTTTGCTGAGGTGGTTGTGGTGTTGTTTTGTTGCGGCTGATTCTGTTGTTATTGATTTTGCTGCTGCTGTGTTGTTGTTGTGTACTGCTGTGGGTTTTTGGTTTGGGGGCTAAGTGTTTGTGGGGATTGATTACCATTGTTGTTGCTGTGCTGCTTGTTGCTGGGCTACTGCTATTGTTGCTGCATTACCACTGCTCACTCTACTTTCTTTTTTCCGTATTTCAGGTACACATCTCTGTCATTGTAGTGTCTTGGTTCGAAAAGAATGAAGCCTGAATCTCCTTTTTAAGTCTGTTGACTATATACAGATGTCCAAAGTCCATATGTTTGTTATGTTTTGTCATTCTTTAATTAAGTTTGTATTGCTGATTCTGGCTATGAAAAAATGTATCTAGATCAAAGATACATTGTCATTGGATATGTACGTAAACCTGAATCATTCTGCTATATCTCTGTTCAA
This sequence comes from Nicotiana noctiflora, assembly GCA_032618575.1. Taxonomy (NCBI): domain Eukaryota; kingdom Viridiplantae; phylum Streptophyta; class Magnoliopsida; order Solanales; family Solanaceae; genus Nicotiana; species Nicotiana noctiflora. Next base: position 3,251 of record JASVEL010000716.1, read on the forward strand.
TCTTCTCTATTCATGTGTGTAATCTCAAATCTGTTAATACTAGATCCTATGTTAAAAGTGAGATTAGCTATCCGATTAAGCAGAAAGTTTAAGATGATTTGAACACCCGTGAGGAATGATATCTTGAACTTGCGGAAAATATATGACAGTGGCTCTTTGAGGGCTATTTGAATTCAAAGTAAGGTCTTCCCATATAATTGTCCACCATAGACTCAAACCTACTCACTTAATTAATTAATCGTATGTTTGCTCGAATTAGTTATAGTTGAGTAGGATTTTGTCACATTGTAGGAATTAGCGAGTTATTACTCAACTGAATGACATAACTAGATTAAAGGAATCGGGGGTGCATTTCATGTGACCCGACCCCAGTTTTGAACAAGATTAAATAAAGCGTGTCAGGAACCACAGGCGCATTTCATGTGGTGTGGCTCGTACAGGTTTTAAATAATTTGGAATCCACTCCTAAATAAATACAGCGGGATGTAGTTCGCCTTAGATTTGAATTAGAGGTGCGCCTCGCCCAATAGTTACACAAATCGCAAGGCCCTCATAAAGGTACATATGAAATACTTAGATTTCGAGATGTGTCATTTTTTTAGCGAATATCATGGCCTTCTCAAAAGAGTAAATAAGTAATCACTCTAGGCGCGTATTGTAATCCTACCTTCTTAAATACGGGTGTGCATTTCATGCGACCCAAATCCAAATCCCAAAATGTTGAATAAAAATGTGTCGAGAATCCGGGTGCATTTCATGTGACGTGATTCGAAACATATTTTTAGGCAACTTTCTTTTTTCGTAAATCATAATAATAATAAAAGCGGTAAAGGGATATTAATTGGCACTAAGTATATAACGGGAAAAAAATCAGATAAATAAGCCGAACACGACAGTTGAGCGACCGTGCTAGAACCACGGAATTCGGGAATGCCTAATACCTTCTCCCGGGTTAACAGAATTCCTTATCCGGATTTCTGGTTCGCGGACTGTTAGATAGAGTCATTCTTTTCCTCGATTCGGGATCAAACCGGTGACTTGGGACACCATTACTTTCCCAAGTGGCGACTCTGAATTTAATAAAATGGATCCCGTCTCGATTGTCCTTTAATTGGAAAAACTCTTTGCGCCCCCACGGGTGCGGTAAAAAGGAGGTGTGACAGCTCTGGCGACTCTGCTGGGGATGATTCAGAATTCAAGCTCGGAATAATTGTCGTATTTGGCTTATTTATTATCTGATTTTTATTGCATGTTTGTATTAATGTGCTAAATATTGTTTTTACTGCTTTGATATTTTGTGAACTGTACATATAAATTGTGCCGGAACCAATCTCCTCTCTGAGTCTTCTAAATCATGAAGAAGGGTGCACTTCGTGTGACTTCTTTTCCGTATAGTGTCTAATTCCCATTTTAGAACGAGGTTTGGATAAGTTGCAAAACCGGTGAAGCTTCTGTATTCCCGGATTGCTGCCTCCTCCTCGGCTCGAGTTGTCCGCTCGGGTAAGCCAGGTCTAGAACAATAAACCCAGGTTTTTGAACCTAGAATAACAAAGCTTCATGTCGGATCCCTAGTAGGAACGTTTATTTGCATCATGTTGCATTTGGCTTAGGGGACTCAACACAGGGGTTGGGTCCGTCTAGGACAGGTGACCTGAAATGAACAGACTATCCTGTTGCATCCTGTTTGTCTTACGCATTTATCGGTTATAGACTTGCATGCTGACCGGCTTTAGATAAGGAAAATTAAAAAAAAAAAAAAATAGCCATCGTCTTGTTATGAATAAATAAATAATGTAGTTTGTTTCGTTAAAACCGAACTACGTGGGTTTGATTCTCATTGGATGTGAGATACGTAGGCAACCTCTATCAGGTCCAACTTCACCTTTTGAAAAATAGCCAAAATATCAAAACTAACTTTTGTACTAAATAAGTCGGTGATGCTGTTTTCAAAAATAGCCGAATGTTCCCGAAAGGGACGCCGGAAGGCCGATTTCGTATAAACGGCCACCTTTGGGTCAATTTTGATTTCGATCAATTTACCCCACAGCCTTAAAAGCCTTCGTCCCCGAGACGTTGAAAGGCCGTGATTGAAAACTGATTTTTTATTTCTAGCAAAACTGTTTTTCTTATTTAAATCACCTTAATAAATGTGCAGGATGAGCACGAATCAGAATAAATCATTTTCAATCTTTAGCGAGGTCCCTCAGCAGCTCCGTATATGGTGGAACGATTTGGAAGACAGTAGCAAAAAGGTAGTGGGGAGAATTTTGGGAGGTTTGGTTGATCTGTTGAATATCGAGCCAAGGGAAGACATCATCAAGGCACTGGTATCTTTCTGGGATCCGACCCGCAATGTGTTCCGTTTTGTTGACTTTGAACTGACGCCCACATTAGAGGAGATTGCGGGCTATGCAGGACTAAATGGGAAATTAAGAGGGCAATACCTGCTCTCACCAAGACCGGTATCTCCACATGGGTTTCTGGATTTGCTGAGCATTAGTCGGAAGGTGAAAAATGATGATCTGCTGAAAGGATGTTGCGATCTCCAATTCTTATACCAACGGTACGGCACTCCTCGGGGTTTTGAAGAGTTAAACCTTGGACTAACTCACGCAGGGAATAGAACCAAGTGGGAGGCCAGACGAATTCTAGCATTCATAACGACATTCTTGGGGATTGTGATTTGTCCGTGCGAAGATAAGAAAATAGAGATAAGTCTGGTAGGAATAGCCGATGTTGCAATCAAAAAGGCTACCAACACGGTGGTCCCTTTGGTTTTGTCCGAAATCTATCGAGCCTTGACTGTATGCCGAGAAGGGGGCAATTTCTTCCAAGGATGCAATCTGTTACTCCAATTGTGGATGCAAGAACACCTCCATCACCGGACACGATACATGAACCATGGGTTGATCGGGAAAAACTGTATCAGGGGTTTTGAAGAACGGATGATGGGTGCTGTATTCCCTGAAGGCGTCGAGGCATGGCTTGCACGACTGAGCTCAATAGAAGCCGATCAGATTGAATGGGCGTTCGGGTGGTTACCCGATACTGAAGTAATATATATGGCGGCCGAGGAGTGTTATATTCTTCTGATGGGGATCCGCAGTGTCCAACCATATGTTCCTCATCGTGTATTACGTCAACTAGGCAGGTTTCAGGTTATTCCTACCGATCAAGACCTGAGAAAGCACGCCATTGAGTTGAGCCCGGGAGTTGTATTCCCCGAAGAGAAGATTAGAAAGCTGTGGCATGAATGTAGATTCCTTGAGCCTAAAACCATGGTCCGGGAACTAGCTAAGGGTGAGGTGGACCCAAAGTACAATGTGTGGTTTGGGAAAAGATTTCAGATTCGTCGGAAATGTTCTAAAAGAGCCCATGTCCAACAGTTCACGGAAGATTCACAGGAGCAATGGAATTGGCTAGCAAAGGAGGAGGGGTACGGGACGAAGATTGGTAGGATAGAACAGCAGGTCCGGGACCTTCAATTCGAGAAGAACATGCAAGCTGCCACCGACGAAGGAGACAAAAAGAAGTTGGCACAAGAAAACGACTTCTTGAGAGCTCAAATCCAGCAAATGAAAAGGGATGCTGACAGACAGTTGAGGAGTCGGGCAGACGGAAAATTGATAAAGGGTTTGAGAAGCCAAGTCACCGATATCCAAAGAGAATTGGACGAGTCGAAAGCCCAAACAACGAGGATCCGTGCTGGCTGGAGAAAGGAGGCACATCAACATGCACTTCACCTACAACGGGTGGAAGAAGATTACACTGAAATCATCACTAGTCTAAGGGAAGCAAATGTTGTCCTCAGGGAGAGGGTTTTCAAGCAAGCCCGAGATGCCAGAGCGGACCTCGACCGTTGCCACAATTTGATGGCCCGACTGCAAGGACAAGCGGATAGGCTCCTAGACCAAGTCACCAACAATGCTCGAAGATTGGGGGCGAAAAGCCAGCAGATAGAACAGCTACTCAGAGAAAGGGACATGATCAAAGACAGAATTGGAGAAATCGGGCATTATGTCACCATGAAATGCTTAGCCTGTGAACGAATGCCCCGCACCGACCTTTTCGCTTCAATTATTGGTTATGTTCATCGGATCATGGGAGAGTTAAGGGGACTGCACAAGGACCTCACACCAAGGCCCGCGGCAAGGCCGAATGATGCCTCGCGGGCCCCCAGGAATTTTAGAGCATTAGATTTTTGATTAAAAATGTATTTTTGAAATGTTGGGTCAAGCTAGTTGGCATTTTTATCTTTACTTTCCCAAGTCAAGCATTTCTTTTATTTTGTTGATTGTTGTAAGACGTGTTTTGTAACTGCACGGTTTTATTTGATATAAAAGTTACTGAATTTTGCCACAATCTTGTTACCAGAACTACGCTCGGTTTGATTCACGCGGGGTCGTGATACGTAGGCAATCCACATAAGATTCGACCACCACTAAAAGGAAAAGAATGCAAAGGTTAATAACAATAAGGCTTTCAAGGATAACAGAAAAGAAAAGAAAAAGAAAAAGAAAAGAAAAAGGGTCGGAATGACGCATGTTAAGAGTACATGTAGAAAGGGTTATTTGGTTAGGTGCATTGCATCCAACGTGCTATAACATATCTGTCAAACTCGGTAAACTAATAAGTTTGTTGCATTTCCGGAAAAGTTTAGCAGTTGGTTTGACGGAATATACTGGCCAACCATCATTACCGTACTAGATCCGAAGGACCGATTACAGTAAGCATGTCTAGTTCCGGTAAGAGCCTCGAAGAAGAAAAATCGGAGTTACAAATCATGAAAGAAGAGGTAGACCGGTTGAAACGACAGATAACAGAGATGCACTGGCCTGGGCCAGGGAACAATCTTCGCCAAACCGCCCTACTCTCGCCTCGGCTCCGGAACATCCGCCCGTCGATCCTCCGACAAGCGCCCCGATCTATCCATACTTTCGGGGGAAAACCCATATGCCACCCACATTCCACCGGCCAAACCAAATCCTCCTCCGACCACCCCTGTTTTTGTGGCACCTCCACCTGCTCCTCTGCAAGGCCGGCCGGCGAGTCGCATGTTCAGATCCACGACAACTCTTACTATCCTCCAGAGCCTACTTTTAGGGCTCCGGAACCGCAATCACATACCCCTCACTGGGATAATCCGGCAGAACCGGAAAAGTACTTCCAAAGTTCGAAACATGAGGAAGTTATCAGAAAAGTTAAAAGCCTGGAGCAGTCCTTCAGGAACATGCACGGTTTGGGTAATCAGGTCAGTGTCGCTTACAAAGATCTGTGCCCGTTCCCCGACGTCCAATTACCGGCCGGGTTCAAAATGCCTAAGTTTGACCTATACGAGGGGCACGGTGATCCTGTAGCCCACCTCCGAGGGTTTTGTAGTAAAATGCGAGGAGCCGGAGGACGGGATGAGATTCTGATAGCTTACTTCGGTCAGAGTCTGGGAGGATCTGCGCCGGAGTGGTACACTAGACAGGACCCCAGCAGATGGTTTACGTGGGATGACTTGGCTCAAGCTTTTATCGGGCAGTTCCAGTACAATCTTGAAATAATCCCCGACCGCTTATCATTGCTAAAATTAGAGAAGAAACTCGCTGAAAGTTTCAGGGAATTTGGTTTCCGCTGGAGGGAACAGGCAGCCAGGGTTGATCCGCCGATGAGAGAGAGCGAGATGGTGGATTACTTTTTGCAGACACTAGAGCCAACCTATTTCGGACATCTGGTAACGTTCGTGGGCAAATCATTCACGGAGGTGATAAAAATGGGGGCTATGATCGAGGAAGGTTTGAAGGCCAACAAGATCATGAGCTACTCGGCATTGAAGGCCACCACTCAGGCTATCCAAAGTGGTACTGGAGGAGTACTCGGGAAAAAGAGGAGAGAGGAAGTCGCGGCGGTCGAGTCCGGGACATGGTTCAGAAACAGAGGCCCTGCACCCCAATATAGCCCGCCCCAGCCTCACCACCAAAATTACTTCCATAATCCATATAACCGCCCGCAACATTACTATCCAGCACCTGATCCCCATTTTACTGTCCACCACGCACAGTCCTATTCTGCACCTCCCGTCCATGCACCGTGGCGTGCACCAAGCCCGCAAAGTAATTACCCACCCCCAAGAGCTTACAGAAACCCCTCGGGTGCGAGTTTTCGTCCGAACCAGGCATTCAAGGGCGACAGGGCGCCAAGGCCAAAGGCTTTCACTCCCTTGGGGGAATCTTACACCAGTCTGTTCCACCGGTTGAAGCAAGTAGGGTTGCTAAATCCGGTTGAAGCTAAGCTACCAAATCCTCTTCCAAAAAACCTGGACCATTCAGTAAATTGTGCCTACTGCTCAGGATGTCCGGGACACGACACAGAAAAATGTTGGAGGTTGAAAACAGCCATCCAAGAGCTCATCGACACTCGCAGGATTGAGGTCCAGACTCCAACAGAGCCCAACATCAACCAAAATCCACTTCCAACTCATCATGAGACCAACATGATCGAGTTGATACGGGTAGAAGAAGGAAGGGAGAGAGCCTCCCAGACCGTAATGATGATCAAGTCTAGCGGGGTAGGAATGAGAAAGGGGCCGAGCCTTGATGAGTCATCTATTTGCAAGAAGGACATACCAGGAGGGTCGGAAGCAGGAAAGGGAAGTGTGAGCGGAGTACCGGTGAGGCCGGGGGAAGCAAAAATAGTTGTACCAGGGGCAGCAACCAAGCCCGTCTTGACGGTAGCAGGCGTTCGAATGGATCCTTTCATCATCAAGCCGGCAATACAGTTGCCAATAACTGATAGCCGGGCTATTCCATGGAATTATGCTCGGATTACAACGACCTACAAAGGAAAGGAAGTGAAAGAGGAAGTTTGCGAAGCGCAAGGTTTGACCCGCTCGGGGAGATGTTTTGCCCCTGCGGAATTGAGGAAGATCACTCCGGCAACATTGAAAAAGCCGGTAACTGATGAAGAGGCAGAAGAATTCCTCAAAAAGATGAAGCTGCATGACTACTCTGTCTTAGAGCAGTTGAAGAAGACTTCTGCGCAAATATCATTGCTATCCTTGCTGATACATTCTGAAGAACATCGGCAAGCTTTGATGAAAGTTTTGAATGAGGCCCACGTACCTGATAAAATCTCAGTGAGTCATTTGGAGAAGATCACCAATAGGATCTTCGAAGCAAATCGGATCACCTTCACCGATGATGAATTGCCCGAGGAAGGCACCGAGCACAACAAGGCTTTATATCTTACGGTAAAGTGTGAAGAGTCGGTGGTTACCAAAGTCCTTGTCGATAATGGGTCCAGTGCTAACATTTGTCCTCTCTCTACACTGGACAAGTTGAAAGTGGACATCGGCAGGATACGCAAGAACAGCATATGTGTTCGAGGGTTTGATGGAGGAGGCAAGGCATCGGTTGGGGACATAGTGTTAATCTTGACAATTGGGCCAGTGGAGTTCACCATGGAATTCCAGGTGCTGGACATGGTGGTGTCATATAACCTTCTGATAGGGCGACCGTGGATCCATGCCGCAAGAGCAGTTCCATCCAGCCTACACCAACTCGTCAAGTTTGAGTGGGACCAACAGGAGATCGTCGTCCATGGAGAGAATGATCTACAACCAGGCACCATCGTCCCCTTCGTTGAGACAGAAGAAGATGTTGGGCCATGGGTGTACCAGACCTGCGATGTGGTATCCGCCAACCGAGTTCCAGAAGGGGAATGCATTCCCAATGACAGAATAATTACTGCAGACGTCATGGTGGCGCATGAAATGTTGAGACATGGTTTCATACATGGCAAAGGTCTAGGTGCATCTCTGCAAGGAATCATACAACCGGTATCTGTGGTCGAAAACGTGGGAACCTTCGGCTTGGGATTCAAGCCAACATCAGAGGACATCCAGCGAGCCAAAAGGAATAAGCAGAAGACATGGGTGCTCCCGAAGCCGGTTCCACGCCTTTCCCAATCTTTTGTCAGGTCCGGAGTAAGAGGACATCCGACGACAAAGGTTCCCAGTCCTATGGTTAGGCCAGACGAAGAGTTCTTAAGAAAGTTCGAGGACCTATTCGCAGATGTATGTATGCTCGAGGATGGTGAAGGATCCAGCCATGCCGAGATACAGTTTGTGGGACCAAAAGCAAAACTGAATAATTGGAAGGCTACTCCTCTCCCTGTCCGGAAGGAGTCTCGGTAGTTTGTTTTGGATTGTTTTATTTTGAAATTTTGGGTTGGGGGTTTTCCCCGGAGTAAAATCCAGTTGTTTTAGTTCATTTTGATTTAAGTTTGCAAGTTTGTTTTCCTTGTACTATTCCCATTAATGAAATTTGGTTCCCTTCGTGTCTAATTTTGTCTATTTTTCCTTCTTTTTACTTTTTTGAACAGCCTTCTTCCAACTGATCTTAATGATATGGCGTGCTTAAAGATTAATCAACCCAGTCTAGAAAGTCAATCGGGTTTGGAAATAATAACGCATGAAATAAGAAGTGACGAGAGTGAGTCAGAATACGGTGATGACGAAGCCGTAGAAGAAATCGGTGAAGAATTAAGTCACTTCGAAGAAAAACCCAAACCAAACTTAAATGATACTGAGGCTGTTAATCTGGGGAACACAGATGACGTTAAAGAAACTAAAATAAGTGTGCATCTCGAACCCAACTTGAGAGAAGAATTAATCAAGACACTCATGGAATTCAAAGATGTTTTTGCATGGTCGTACGACGACATGCCGGGACTCGGCACTAATCTAGTGGTTCACAAGTTACCCACTGACCCAGCATGCCCTCCCGTCAAGCAGAAGCTGCGGAAATTCAAGACGGAGATGAGTGTGAAGATCAAGGAGGAAGTAACCAAGCAGTTGCAGGCGAAAGTCATTCGTGTCACTCGATACCCTGATTGGTTGGCTAATGTAGTACCGGTGCCAAAGAAAGACGGAAAGATCAGAGTATGCGTGGACTATCGCAATCTCAACAAGGCGAGTCCTAAGGATAATTTCCCACTTCCCAATATCCATATCCTGATTGATAATTGCGCTGGACGCGAAATCGGATCCTTTGTGGACTGTTATGCGGGATATCATCAGATTTTGATGGATGAAGAGGACGCAGAAAAGACGGCTTTTATCACACCGTGGGGGACTTATTGCTACCGAGTGATGCCGTTTGGTTTGAAGAATGTAGGGGCGACATATATGAGGGCGATGACTACGGTATTCCATGACATGATACACAAGGAAATTGAAGTGTACGTGGATGATGTGATCGTAAAATCCAGACGTCAAGAAGACCATGTTGCTGACCTCGGGAAGTTCTTTCAAAGACTTCGAAGATACGACATCAAGCTCAATCCGGCCAAATGCGCATTCGGAGTTCCATCGGGAAAGTTGCTAGGATTCATCGTCAGCCGACGGGGCATTGAGTTGGACCCATCCAAAATCAAGTCCATTCAGGAGTTACCCCCGCCGAAGAATAAAACAGAGGTAATGAGTCTGTTGGGAAGGTTGAATTACATCAGTAGGTTTATTGCCCAGCTTACAGCAACCTGTGAACCCATATTCCGTCTGTTGAAGAAAGACGCTACGATAGAATGGACGACAGAATGTCAGGAAGCGTTTGACCAAATCAAAGGGTATCCGTCAAACCCACCCGTACTAGTTCCGCCTGAACCGGGTAGACCCCTGATTCTTTATCTAACGGTTTTGGAGAATTCGTTCGGCTGCGTACTGGGGCAGCATGATCTTACTGGCAGGAAGGAACGGGCCATTTACTACCTCAGTAAGAAATTCACAGTCCACGAGGTCAAGTACACTTATCTAGAAAAGACATGTTGTGCTTTGACTTGGGTAGCCCAAAAGTTGAAACATTATTTGTCTTCTTACACCACTTACCTCATTTCGCGTTTGGATCCGTTGAAGTATATTTTCCAGAAACCTATGCCTACGGGGAGGTTAGCAAAATGGCAAATATTACTTACGGAGTTCGACATCATATATGTGACAAGGACGGCTATGAAAGCTCAAGCCCTGGCCGATCACTTAGCTGAAAATCCCGTTGATGACAGATACGAACCTTTGAGGACATATTTCCCAGACGAAGAAGTACTGCAGATTGATGGGTTGGAGTTAACCGAGGATCCAGGGTGGAAGCTTTTCTTCGACGGAGCGGCGAACGCAAAAGGAGTCGGAGTAGGGGCTGTACTTATCTCCGAAACGGGACATCATTATCCCGTCACTTGCTCAGCTGCGTTTTCATTGTACCAATAATATGGCCGAGTACGAGGCATGTATCTTGGGGTTGCGATTAGCGGTGGACATGGATGTACAGGACGTCTTGGTCTTGGGGGACTCGGACCTTCTGGTACATCAGATTCAGGGAGAATGGGAAACCAGAGATTTAAAGCTTATCCCATATCGTCAGTGTTTGCATGATTTGACCAAACGCTTTCGATCGGTAGAATTCAGGCACATCCCAAGGATGCATAATGAGGTTGCCGACGCTCTAGCTACTTTAGCGTCAATGCTACATCACCCGGACAAGGTTCGTGTCGATCCGTTACATATCCAGGTCCGGAATCAACATGCTTATTGTAATGTGATAGAGGAAGAGGTGGATGGTGAGCCATGGTTTCATGATGTCAAGGAATACCTCAGGTTAGGAGTATACCCGGAGCAAGGAACTGGAGACCAAAAGAGAGCTATTCGGCGATTGGCGAACGGATTTTTCCTTAGTGGAGGGGTGCTGTACAAAAGAACCCCAGATTTGGGATTGTTGCGATGTATAGATGCAAGTCAAGCCACAACATTGATGACAGATATACACTCCGGAGTTTGTGGACCACACATGAGCGGATACATATTGGCAAAGAAGATTCTTCGAGCGGGATATTACTGGCTCACGATGAAGCGTGATTGTATAAGTTTCGTGCGAAGATGCCATCAGTGTCAGATACACGGAGATTTGATTCATTCTCCACCAACTGAATTGCATACAATGTCAGCACCATGGCCGTTTGTTGCATGGGGTATGGATGTTATTGGACCTATAGAGCCTGCGGCTTCCAATGGTCATAGGTTCATTCTGGTAACGATTGATTATTTTACCAAGTGGGTGGAGGCCAAAACATTCAAATCGGTGACCAAGAAGGCGGTGGTGGATTTCGTACATTCCCACATCATCTGCAGGTTTGGAATTCCAAAGATAATCATCACAGATAACGGTGCCAATCTTAACAGCGGATTGATGAAGGAGGTATGTCAACAGTTCAAGATTACACACCGAAATTCCACACCATATCGTCCCAAAGCAAATGGTGCGGTTGAGGCAGCAAACAAGAATATAAAGAAGATATTGAGGAAGATGGTAGAAGGGTCTAGGCAGTGGCATGAAAAGTTACCATTTGCGCTGTTGGGTTATCGCACTACCGTTCGGACTTCGGTAGGTGCAACTCCTTACTTGTTGGTATACGGGACTGAAGCAGTAATACCCGCAGAAGTTGAGATTCCATCCCTCCGAATTGTCGCCTGAAGCTGAGATTGACGATGATGAGTGGGTCAAAACCCGATTAGAGCAATTGAGCTTGATCGACGAAAAGAGATTGACAGCAGTATGTCACGGCCAATTGTATCAAAAGAGAATGGCGAGAGCATATAACAAGAAGGTACGTCCCGGGAAATTTGAAGTGGGACAGCATGTGCTGAAGAGAGTTCTACCACATCAGGCCGAAGCGAAAGGCAAGTTCGCTCCAAATTGGCAGGGACCATTTGTGGTGACTAGAGTATTATCCAACGGCGCTCTATGTCTAACTGATGTTGAGGGAAGATGCACCGACATGGCTATCAATTCTGATGCAGTCAAGAGATATTATGTGTAATTCTTTAATGCATTTGTCAACGTTTGGTTTCGTTTGTGTGTATTTGGCATTTTTCGGAGAAATGAAATGACAGAGGCAATTTTTATACTACCCAAACACTCTAACCCTTGTTTTCCCCTTTGAGCCTTAGTTATTCTTTCATATACCCTCTTTCGGAATCACCAAGGAAGATGTGTAACAAAATAGAAAAAGAAACAAAGAAAAGACACAAGAAAAAGTGAACTACGTTCGACCTGATTCCTCAAGAAGGATACGTAGGCGCCACACGGCTCGGTCATAATAAAATAAAAATCAAAGATCCCCCAAGCAACAAAACTGGGGCAGAAGTCATTGTTTCATTTGAAAGATAGTGTGGATCCCGAAAGTTGTAATAAGCTAACCGTTGAGGTTAAACCCCTTTCTTCAGCCTCACGCGCAGAAACCACATTAAGAACCAGAAAGACCTCTCGATCAATATTTGAGAAATGCCAAGTCATGTGAATGAAAGCCAAAAGTGACATCCCGACCCTCGATTGAATCCGGGATGCACAAGCCGAAAGGGGATAACGCTCTAGAGGGAATCTCATGGGTTATACCCCGCCGCAGGAAAAGAAAGCATAAATGAGAGAGTCTTAACGGTGAAAATCCTCGCGGGCACCTTAAGGCGAAGGAAGTTGAGAGAAGTAAAATGAGAGAGTCTTACGGTGAAAACCTTTACGGGCACCTTAAGGCGACGGGAGATAGAGAGAAATGAGAGAATCTCATTAGTGAAAACCCTTCAAAGGGCACTATGAGGTGACGAGGGTGAGATGGTTACCAGGTGTCTGCATGAGACAAGGTTTGGACACCCGTTTACCCCTAGCAGAACGCGGCATCAGAAAGTGATTGACATGAATAGACTGGGTAGTTTAATCTCCAAGGCACGGCATAACCATTGGATCAGTCACACATTCAGATAAGTTTTCCTTTTTGAGTTCAGAAAAAGTTTTCCTCTTCTTTTGTCATTTGCGGTCAGCATTCTCTTCTTTTCTTTCATTTTTTTTTCGAAAATTGACTTTTCAAAGCTTACTACCAAGTCTCCCAAAGCAGTATGATGAAAATAAATAGGCGTGGAACGAGGCAATAAGGTAGAAGTCGTTCCGATAGTAAGATTGGAACGACGGGTTGATTGGAAGGTTCGCAGGAATTATGGAGTATGATGGACACATGTGGCACGTCTGGAAGATGATCTCTCACAACAGATCACCGGCTAAAAATAGTCGGATCAAACCAAAGATTGGAATAAAAGGGAAAGATGAGAAACCGTTCGTGGAAAGAGCATCGTCCCCAGCAAGCGTCAACGTCGTCCTCAAAGTTCGAGGGAGGCCAAGGAGCTGAAAGAGAAAAGAAAATGGCCCCAACAAGAGTGGCACGACCACTCACTGCGTTTTGAAACTAACAATTTTTCTTTGATTTAAAGCAGGAAAGGAGGGTTCGTTGGCGGAAAAGCATACCATCCGGAAGTTTATCAAACTGGGGCAGAAAATTTTCTCCTATTGCGAAAATTTTCTTGAAAGCAAAGACCCAGTGAATAAGGGTAGAAAGCAACACAAGATTTCGGGAAATACCAGCTCTGAGCAGAATAGTTTTGAGAAAGGCCAAACAACACGATGGGGTGATCGTTGAGCCTGGTATCATCCCCAACATTTGTTGGAAAAATGAAACAATGGCTTCGAGATTCCCCCAGCAGTATTATATCCCATAATTTGTTCAAGGAAGCAAAAGAGTGAGTCCCAGAGAAGGTATGGGAAGAAGGAAGAAGAAAAGGGGTCCCCCGACAGGATAATCCCCGGTCCATAACACTTCAACCCCGGCAAGTCCGAGAGAGAATGAGGGGTGAAGGAAATAAAGAATACTTCCTCAGCAGCATCAGCCCCAGCAGGTGAGTAAGCAATCCCAAAATATCCCCAGCAGCCAGAAGAAAAGTAATACGGTCCAAGGGGAAGGCAATTCCAAGACGAGATAGTTCAGAAGAGAAGATGGCCCGAGAGGCAATACAGGAAGAAGAAAATGGTACAAAAGGCAAAGGAAGGTAATCAAGATAGGTTGAAATCAGTGAGTAGTAGTTGAAGTCAGGGAGCCCGCCTAGAGAATGGAGTGGCGACTTAGTTTCGAAGTTGTAGTCGAAGTCAGGGAGCCCGCCTGGAGAATGGAGTGGCGATCTTATTTGTGAAGTTGTAGTCGAAGTCAGGGAGCCCGCCTGGAGAATGGAGTGGCGATCTTATTTGTGAAGTTGTAGTCGAAGTCAGGGAGCCCGCCTGGAGAATGGAGTGGCGATCTTATTTGTGTAGTCGAAGTCAGGGAGCCCGCCTGGAGAATGGAGTGGCGATCTTATTTGTGTAGTCGAAGTCAGGGAGCCCGCCTGGAGAATGGAGTGGCGATCTTATTTGTGAAGTTGTAGTCGAAGTCAGGGAGCCCGCCTGGAGAATGGAGTGGCGATTTTATTTTGAGTAGTAGTTGAAGTCAGGGAGCCCGCCCGGAGAATGGAGTGGCGATTTTATTTTGAAATAGTAGTTGAAGTCAGGGAGCCCGCCTGAAGAATGGAGTGGCGAAGTTATTTTAAAAGTTGTAGTTGAAGTCAGGAAGCCCGCCTGAAGAATGGAGTGGCGATTTATTTTGAAGTTGTAATTGAAGTCAGGGAGCCCGCACGAAGAATGGAGTGGCGATTTATTGTTGAAGTTGGTTGAGGAAAGCGGTAGAGCATAACGGAAATCCCCAGTGTGGATCCAAGTTCATAATCGAAAGGAAGGCAACAAGGATCAGAAAGACATGCACGAACTTCGAAGGAGAATACTTCGAAGATCACAAAGGAAGAAATGATAGAGAAGAAGCACGTGAAGAAACATCGAGGCCAGCAGGATGGCAAGGAACGTGGCAAGATCGAGTTGAAAGATAGATAAGAATTTGCAATACTGTAACTTAGTCTAGCTTCTTACTTTTCGTTGGTACGATGTAATAAGGAGGTTAGTTAAGCAGCGGCAACAGCAGTAATAGCAGTAACAGCAGTAACAGCGAGATCGCAACAGTCATGGTAGTCCCAGCTACCAAAACTTCCCGAACTACATTGACCTGATTCCTGTTTAGCCCAGGATATGTAGGAGGCCTCCTGAAGTAAAGGCTCGGTCAAGATTTTTTTTAGAAATGCTTCACACGGAGTGCTCGAACGGGCAAAAATCGCTCGTATCCGCTCACTTATCTTTGCACAAAAACTCTTCATGTTCCGCGCAAAGAGGGGCAGCTGTGAGCACGTGATTTTTGCCTTACCTGAGAAGTACTCCCAGAAAATTCAAAATAAAATAGTTTCATGTTGGGCATGATTTTTGTGATTTTTTGTGTTATTTTTATTTTACATTTGCATTTTTGTGTGTGCGTGTTTATTTATTTAAATTAGTAAAATACAAAAATATATACATTATGTTTTTGCATTTTTTTAGTGTTTAATATCAAAATTATGCGATTTACATTTAAGTGATATGTAATTATGTAGGATAATTGTAGTAAAAATTAATTGTGTTATAAGTTAATATATATATATATATATACATATACATATGATACATCATGGAGTCTAGTTGTAAGACATGGGATTCGGATTGGGCCAAAATCCAATTCAATATGACCTGGCCCAAACCACTGGACCGGCCCACCCTCACCTTTGATCGATCTGAGCCGTTCAGATCATCTGATCCAACGGCTCCGATTGATCCATTCAGTTCAGTATACCAAACACCCCCAGACCCCTCTTTCATTTTTCATTTTCACCTTCGTCTCTCGCCCTTAGAGATCAGCCTCATCGCCGCCGTGAGCCGCCGTGCTCCGCCTGCCGGAAATCGCCTCACGGCGGTTCCGGTAGGCCAATGGCCACCATCTTAACACCAAATCTTCTCCTCACCTCCCCCATTACGAATCCATCATTCCCTTACCTCGAATCATTCCGGAAATCTTCGAATCTTCATTTGAAGATTCGAGTCAAATTTGAAAACATGCCAAACCTCACCAAAATCACACCATAGCTTCCCCTCACCTCCCTCATACCCCCACAGGCTGTAGTTTTGTTCGAATCTTGTTGGAACTAGTCGAGCCCCAAAATCGCGGCTATGAACCCTAAATTCGATTCTTGCCTAATTGAGGTCTAATAGACCTTAATTGGGATGTTTTCACTATTGAAAACATCTCAATTAAGGTCCATTGGCCTCAAAGAACAAAGGTCCAAGCCAAGTTGAATCCAAGATGGGTCCGAGGCTCGTTCGAATACAATTTTTCTCCTTACATGGTATTTTTCTTTCCTTCTTCATATGTTAGTGATTAATGACATGAATTTTATCCTTTATCTTTTCTTTTAAATTTCTGCTTTGTTCTTCATCTCTTTGGGACCGTTTTATTTGGTTGATTTTTGTTGTTTCTTCGATTGAAAATGGATGATATACTTAGTATGATTATGGTCGTCAAGCTAACTAGTTCATATGGATTGGTATCATGTTGTGTCGAAACCATGAATCACGGATTTGTCGGGCTTTGTTTGTTCTTGATTGTATACGTAGGATCAATTAAGTAGTTGTCGTCATTTAGTTATATGATTTTTCCTATTGAACACTGGATAGTGATTGATGTTGCTGATTTATCAAGTGAAGCTCTTGGAATTGTTGTGATTTCAAGTTAAGTCCAGAATCTGCTGTTAGCATTAGTATAAGGTGATTAATCAGGCTTAGAATAGTTTAATACCCTGCACAGCCCAGTGGAACCTGTTGTTACAGCAGGGCATTCCACCAGGTTCTCATTTAACATTTAAACTAATTAAGCCCACACTTGACAAGACTTAGTGGCTGAAAACAGAGGGGTTAGTGGGCTGGCAGAGCAGGGATAGGCAAGGTTTTGAGTGGATTTCTGCTGGTCTTTAGCTTTTAGAGATAGGGGTCTGTTTTGGTTATATATAGAGGGGTTGCAGAGAATAGAGGGACCTGGTTTTTGGCTTTAAAAAAGAGTAGCACACATTAGAAAAAAAGGCAGAAATACACACATATATAGATCCTGTGTTACTGTTCCATTGAAGCTGGGCTACTATTGTTGTTGCTGTTTGTGAGAGAAGGCTATTTGGTTGCTGTTGTTGTTTGCTGAGGTGGTTGTGGTGTTGTTTTGTTGCGGCTGATTCTGTTGTTATTGATTTTGCTGCTGCTGTGTTGTTGTTGTGTACTGCTGTGGGTTTTTGGTTTGGGGGCTAAGTGTTTGTGGGGATTGATTACCATTGTTTTTGCTGTGCTGCTTGTTGCTGGGCTACTGCTACTGTTGCTGCATTACCACTGCTCACTCTACTTTCTTTTTTCCGTATTCCAGGTACACATCTCTGTCATTGTAGTGTCTTGGTTCGAAAAGAATGAAGCCTGATGAATCTTCTTTTAAGCCTGTTGACTATATACAGATGTCCAAAGTCCATATGTTTGTTATGTTTTGTCATTCTTTAATTAAGTTTGTATTGCTGATTCTGGCTATGAAAAAATGTATCTAGATCAAAGATACACTGTCATTGGATATGTACGTAAACCTGAATCATTCTGCTATATCTCTGTTTAATCTTCTCTATTCATGTGTGTAATCTCAAATCTGTTAATACTAGATCCTATGTTAAAAGTGAGATTAGCTATCTGGTTAAGCAGAAAGTTTAAGATGATTTGAACACCCGTGAGGAATGATATCTTGAACTTGCGGAAAATATATGACAGTGGCTCTTTGAGGGCTATTTGAATTCAAAGTAAGGTCTTCCCATATAATTGTCCACCATAGACTCAAACCTACTCACTTAATTAATTAATCGTATGTTTGCTCGAATTAGTTATAGTTGAATAGGATTTTGTCACATTGTAGGAATTAGCGAGTTATTACTCAACTGAATGACATAACTAGATTAAAGGAATCGGGGGTGCATTTCATGTGACCCGACCCCAGTTTTAAACAAGATTAAATAAAGCGTGTCAGGAATCACAGGCGCATTTCATGTGGTGTGGCTCGTACAGGTTTTAAATAATTTGGAATCCACTCCTAAATAAATACAGCGGGATGTAGTTCGCCTTAGATTTGAATTAGAGGTGCGCCTCGCCCAATAGTTACACAAATCGCAAGGCCCTCATAAAGGTACATATGAAATACTTAGATTTCGAGATGTGTCGTTTTTTAGCGAATATCATGGCCTTCTCAAAAGAGTAAATAAGTAATCACTCTAGGCGCGTATTGTAATCCTACCTTCTTAAATACGGGTGTGCATTTCATGCGACCCAAATCCAAATCCCAAAATGTTGAATAAAAATGTGTCGAGAATCCGGGTGCATTTCATGTGACGTGATTCGAAACATATTTTTAGGCAACTTTCTTTTTTCGTAAATCATAATAATAATAAAAGCGGTAAAGGGATATTAATTGGCACTAAGTATATAACGGAAAAAAAATCAGATAAATAAGCCGAACACGACAGTTGAGCGACCGTGCTAGAACCACGGAATTCGGGAATGCCTAATACCTTCTCTCGGGTTAACAGAATTCCTTATCCGGATTTCTGGTTCGCGGACTGTTAGATAGAGTCATTCTTTTCCTCGATTCGGGATCAAATCGGTGACTTGGGACACCATTACTTTCCCAAGTGGCGACTCTGAATTTAATAAAATGGATCCCGTCTCGATTGTCCTTTAATTGGAAAAACTCTTTGCGCCCCCACGGGTGCGGTAAAAAGGAGGTGTGACACTATTGAGAAACAATAATATAATGATGATAACAAAATAAACAGTTTAAATGATAATAATTTCCGAATAACAACATTTAAGATGATTACTGCAATTGTCTACAATTAAGCTAACAACAAATAACCAAATTCAAATAAACAAAATCCAGGATCTGTGGGAATTGAACCCACAGTCCCATTCTTAGTACCTCTGGGTCTCCGGGAATCGAACCCGCAGCCCATGTCCTTACCAATAATTCAGGATCTCGGGAATCGAACCGGTAGTCCACATTTCAATAATCGCAGGATCTCGGGAATCGAACCCGTAGTCCACATTTCAATAATCTCGGGATCTCGGGAATCAAACCCGTAGTCCACATTTCAATAATCTCAGGATCTCGGGAATCGAACCCGTAGTCCACATTTCAATAAATCTTAGGATCTCGGGAATCGAACCCGTAGTCCACATTTCAATAATCTCAGGATCTCGGGAATCGAACTCGTAGTCCACATTTCAATAATCTCAGGATCTTGGGAATCGAACCCGAAGTCCACATTTCAATAAATCTCAGGATCTCGGGAATCGAACCCGTGGTCCACAACCACAACAAGTAAAGAAATACACAGAGAGAAGTATAATATGCTTAACGATAACTTCGCCGATGAACAGCGCCAGCGATTACCAAGAAAACTCAAGTAAGTCAATTAAGCAACTAGACAATTAGATACTATCTAATCATGCTTTTCTAACTACTACCGGGTAGGAATATCGAATTTAACAGCTAAAAACAGGAATATCACTCATTGAACATTTTGAGTAAAGTATGTGTTCAACAACCAGCGCATGTACACGCCCGTCACCTCGCGTACAAGGCATTTAAAGTATCACAATAATATCCTAGGGGTGAAAGTCCCCCACACGAAGTTAGACAAGCCACTTACCTCGACTCCGGTACCAAACCGCTATGAAACAACTCTCTTGCCGCGAATGTCGGCCTCCACAAGTGTAGAATCTGATAAAAATCAATAGAATCACATCAAAATAGGCCAATTGGGAATTACCCAATCAAAATAACTCAAAATGCACCAAAACCCACAAGTTGCCAAAACCCGACTTTCTGTACGCTTATCGAAAAATCACGAAAATTATATATTCGGATTCCTTATCTCAATACGAGTCTAGGCATATAAAATTTATCGAAATCGGAGTTCAAATGGCCTTCCAAATCCAAAAATCCCGTTTTCAATATTTAGGCCACATTTCTTCAAGATTTCAACCCAATTTCATGAAGAGTGATGTTAATACTACCATAAAATGATGTTTTTGAGTCAAGAATCTTACCTCCGACGAATATCCGATGACTTCTCAGTGATTTTATGTTTTGGGGGTGTAAACCCGTAACCCCTCTGTTTCTGGATTTTATTCACCGCCAGAACACTTTGTTCTACGCATTCGCGTGAGCTCCCACGCGTTCGCGATGAACAGCTCTCTCTTACCCTTCGCAAACGTGACGCCTTCCACGCGTTCGCGATGCCCAACTTCCAGCTACCGTTCACGAACGCGACGCCAACCACGCGTTCGCGATGCTCAACTCCCAGCCGCCTAAATTCCTTCTACGCGTTCGCGATACTCCTCCCGCGAACGCGAAGCCTTACCCTCACACACCTACGCGAACGCGACCACTGGAACGCGAACGCGATGCACACGATCCCTGGCCTACGCGAACGCGGCTCCCCTCCTCGCGAACGCGATGCACTGATTAGCTTGGCCTTCGCGAACGCGGCCCTTGCCATGCAAACGCGAAGGCTTAAAGGCCTGGGCAGAACCTGCAATTTTTCTGCAGATTTTTGCCAAGTCCAAATGTCCGGTTGATGGTCTGAAATCATCCCGAGGCCCCCGGGACCCCAACGAAACCCACCAACGTACTCCAAAACATGATACGGACTTGTTCCAATTATAAAAACACCATACTAAACATCAAAATCTCCATTTACTCACGGATTCAAGCCTAAGTTTCTTCAAAACTTTCAAAACTAACATTCAATCCAAAACCCGATCAAACGATGTCCGAATGACCTGAAAATTTGCGGACATATCCAAAATCACATAACGAAGCTATAGAAATTGTCGGAAATCCATTCCGACCCCCGGATCAAAATCTCACCTATCGTTCGGATTCGCCAAAATTTCAACCTTCGACATTTCAAGTCTAATTGAGCTACGTACCTCCAAAATACATTCCGAACGCGCTCCCAACCCGAAATCACCTAACGGAGCTAATGGAACCATCGGATTTCCGTTCCGAGATCGTCTTAATACTGTTCCGGCTACGGACCATTTTCTAGCTTTAAAGCTCTCATTTAGGGACTAAGTGTCCCAAAATGCTCCAAATTTCAGAACCGACTCTCCCGGCAAAGCACAATAGCAGAAATGAACTTAGGGGAACAGTTAAATTAGGGGTTGGGGCGTAATTTTCTAAAACGACCGGTCGGGTCGTTACACATTGGTAAGGGACAACCACATTTGTGTGCTTTTCTATTATATAGAAGAGAGGAGAGCAGGTTGACCAAGGGCATTATGGTCATTTTAGAAATATAATTGCATTGTTTGCTTGTACAATAGGCTTAAAAGCTTGGTTGTAGCCTATGGGTTCCTAATGACCAAAAAACCAAAAGCAAGGTGGCCCTAAGCTATTGAATCTTTCGGGTGGACCCCACTTCCCATTCAACTTCTTTAAATACACTACTTGACTACTATTACTTTTTGATTTGTTAGAAAATAGATTACTGTTTAGAAAGTATTTTTTAACTAGAAAAATTATCTGTTGGTAACATACAT
Organism: Nicotiana noctiflora; assembly: GCA_032618575.1. Taxonomy (NCBI): domain Eukaryota; kingdom Viridiplantae; phylum Streptophyta; class Magnoliopsida; order Solanales; family Solanaceae; genus Nicotiana; species Nicotiana noctiflora. The sequence continues at coordinate 24,664 of JASVEL010000716.1, forward strand.
TTATACATAATAATTTTATTATCTCCTTAAGGAAAATTAATTCCTTTGTTTTATTTACTGAATATTTTTGGTAAAGAGTATTAAAAAAAGTGGCAATCATTTATATAAATTTTTATTAAAATGTTCTTATAATAATATCAATTGAAATCATTTTATACAAATTCTCATTAACTTGTAATTACAACCGAAACACTTTATAAATCAAGAAAAAAAAATATTTAAGAATAAAATATAGTTTCAAGTTCCATTTTAATAAAGATATTGAAATTTGTTCAAATTATATAAAAAATAATTTGAGAATAATCTAAAGAAAAAATTAAAACAACTAATTTAATTTTTTTCTTTATTGTAAGTTACACAGCATGAGAAGTACCATTATGTATGATTATACTTCTCCCGTTATGATCAAAGTTAGTTGGATACTTCCTCTATTTTTAATAAAAAATTCAACATTGTATAAATTTCAAAATACATAAATATAAAATTAACTATTTAAAAAATGCTCAACATATAATTATAGTACCCTGGAGTATCTCAATCATATCAAATGAAATGAGAAAAAAACTGTGATAGAAAAATTCATTTATTCTTAATGAATTATCCAAATATGTCTTTAAATTAGAATAAAATACACATTTAATTATTATTATTATTATTTCAATAATTCAAAATCACGAGTATCATTTCAAAGAACAAAAAAAATATTTTTGCATCGTCTATTTGGAAATAAAATGAGTGTACTTTATTATTCAAATTTTGTTTAATAAAAAAGAAAAGCAATATATTAACACAATTGAAAATACTAAAAAATTACAACTATATATTATTCAATTTAAACAATGAGAAAGTGCATCATGAAATATTTTTCAACTGACTTTTTATTAATTTTTTATAATTAATTTTAAGTTTGGTGGTGCAGAACTATTTTTAAAAATAAAAAAGTGTATAACCTATGTAGAAATACTCTAACTTATACTTGAAGTATTGTATAATATCTGTTATAATAAAATGTGGGACTTTGACAAGTATTACAAAGTGATTGTACTAATACGATTTCAGAAAAATCAAAAATGCACATAAAGCAACCGATAAAAAATAATATAGGTAAATATGATTCTATACGTTATCACACAAAAGCCTAATTTCTTTATTATTTTCTTAAAGACGAATAAAGTGTGTAATTAGCAGTAGATCAAGAAATATTAAAAGGAAGAAAACAAGAAAAAAATAAAAAAATAAAGGGCTTTTTTAAGTTTTAGCTCGCGCCAAAATTACATTCGACGACCGAAAAAGTGTATAGTTTTTGTATATAAATATAAATATATATATCAATTTTCCAAAGAAAAAATAACAATTGGGCCCGTGCATCGCACGGGTAGACCATCTAGTATATATAGAATCACTTCTTAAAGCTCTTAAAAGGAGTTGAAGAGAATGAACCCTCGTGCCGTCGTCGTCGTCGTTCGGCTCGGCTTCGGCTTCGGCTTTGGATTTGGATTTGGATTTGTCAAATGATTGATCGATAAGATTATTTTTTGGACAAAATTTATTCTATTATTTAATAAATAATTAAATATCAAATCACTGCTGAAAATACGTGAGAACACTGCTAAGGTTCAGAAGGCCTCTCTGGCCGCGGTTCTGCCGCAACCGCGATGGAAACGCATCAATCAGATTCAGAGAGGTTCTCTGGCCGGGGTTCTGCCACGATTGCGGTAGAACCACGGTAGGCAGTATATTTTCTGAAAAGCCACATTTTTTCAAACACCTCTTCTGATATTTGCCTATAAATTCTGAGGCAACGCTACATTTTCAAGACATGAAAAATACTCCAGAACTTCTTTCTTTCTGAATATACTGCATCCCAATTCGTAGTATCTCTCTCTCAAATTTGTAAGTGTGATTTTGCTCCATTTTTTGAGTTCATTGGTATCCTGCAGTTTGTATTGCCACTGTTGCAGGAAGGTTTATTCTGTTTTATCCCGGGAGGATTTAATCCACTATCTTGGCAACGTGTGAGGGGGTTAAAATTCCTTAAGGACACACAAAAAAATTGTGGACTCGGAAATTTCTGATTCTTCTACATTTCTTTATTCTTCTAACAATATTCTGTTTTTCTTTTTATATTAACACAGTGACGATAACAGTGCCTGTGGATCGAGGTAAGTATTGTGTCTAACTTTGACTCAAGAGATTAGGGATCCCCAACTTAATTGCTATGTGAGAATCCATGTATGTGACATATAGGTGAGGTGACGAGTACCTATGCCGCCAATTTATCTGTTTGACCGTTTTGTTCTCATTCTTAATATATTGTTCCATGCCTTAACTGCTACATGATTGTTTATATTACTATGGTTAGTTGCTACTTGTCGGATACTATTTTCTTTGTTAAAAGTATTGGATATATCATATTATTGGTTTAAGATGGTTATAAATGTTTATTAGTATACTTAGAAGTTTCATAATTGTACCACTTTTCGTTTGTTTTAGTTAAAGTTTAAATACCATGGGGAGTTTTGAGCCAACTTGTGAAATATTTGATCTTATTGTGTGAATGGTACTGATACGGCAAGATCGGGTTGCACGCCGTAACATGAGGAATAATGGTGAAATGCTATTATATGGTGGGATTGGGTTGTGCGCCGCAACATGAAGAATAAGGGTGATATAATGAGGAGTAATAAAGGTGAATTGCTATTGTATGGTAGGATTGGGTTGCACGCCGCAACATGAGAAATAAAGGTCGATTGATATGGAGTAATAAGGGTGAATGTTCATATTTTATATAGTAGGATCGGGATGCGCACTGCATCAGTTTATGTGTTTATGTATCCTTCTTCTATTGTGTAGTTTATTCTGTAGTTTTGTCACTTAAGGATTAGCTATAGCTGGGTACCGATAAGATACTTGCATTCAGTATTAGTTCCTTGCAAGTTACCGTTTTATTTTGTTCTGTACTTCTTTCCGCTTTATTACATACCGTTACAGGTTATATTGTAATTGCCCCGTTGTAGCCTCGTAACTATCTCCTCGAGGTCATGATCGACACTTACCAGTACATGGGGTCGGTTGTACTGATACTACACTCTGCACTTCCTGTGCAGATTTTGGAGCAGGCAGTGGCTGATTGAGAGGTTAGCTTCAGATCACATGGTGTGGAGACCCAAGGTAGTCCTGATGGCGTCGGCAGGCCCTGGCGTCCCCTTCTACCTCTCTATATTACTGTTTTACTTTCTTTCCAAAACAATTGTACTTTCTTTCAAATTGATGTTTGTCAAAAAATCATAGTATGTTTGTGGATTGTGACACCGAATTCTGGGTAGTAATAGTGGCAATATTGGTTATAGTATTTATAAACACATAGACTGTTTACTTACTTCCGCAATTATTTCTACTTGTTTTAGTTTGTTTACTTTTAACATTTGAAACGTAAAGGAAACTGGTTAATACTCTAACGTTGGCTTGCCCAGTGTGATGTTAGGTTCCATCAAGGTCTCGAGGGTGGGAATTCCGGGTCGTGACAGAACACAAACTTGAATGACCAACCAAAAATTTTTATTTACAAGTGTATTTTGGGTCGTAATAATTGAATGCACCTACGGATTGCGCTTTAGACTTTGAAGGATCGCAACCTATACGCCGTTTTTAAAGTGTGAGTTCTGGTTAGACTCAGCAGCCGTATCCATTATGGGAAAGTATTATAAGTAGTATTTGCTATAAATTCGTTGGAACACTACAATTCTCAAGAAGCGTCGGCAGCCACCCAAGGAATATAAACATTTGCGTACTACCATCGTCTCTTGTTTCGTTTCATACTATTAAGATTACATCTTCTAAAGAGAGAGACTACTTTCAAATCAAGTCTAAAAGACAAAGGAGTTCCAAAAAAAACTCCTACAAGTATTTATTCTTGCAAATAGATCTTGCTAAAATTTATTTTTGTTTTCTGTTGCATGTTTAGACTTTAGAGCATACTCTCCCTACCAAATTATGAATTGAGCATCAGATTAAGAGAGGCAAGAAAATAAAATAATCGAGAGGTCATGCCCTATCTATTAGCCAAACATTTGCCTATTATACAGCAATTTCTGGTTACTGTTACATCAAAAAATGGGATGGATGGTTAAAACAAAGTTGACACCATATATTAGCACTCACTCATTGTACTCCTATATATATGCAACGCCCTCCTCATTTATTTTAAATATAATTCCAAAATCTTGTAAAACACACGCAGCAACAACAACAACAACAGCAAGAAAAGCATAATAAGAAGGTAAAAATTTTATGCATTTTGTGCACTATTTACTCGTTTTATTTTATTGATGTACAATCATTCCAAAGTTTTGCTTGAAGTAGTAATATTTGTAAAATTAGAGAAAAAATGGCTGAATCTGCAACCATGGGAATGGAGCTAGAAGAACAATTGGTGGATACAGAGGAAGATCATAGGGATGAGAATGCAAGGACAACATTTCTTGCAGAGCTGAATCTCATTCAAATTATCTCATACCTTTCATTATCATCTGAAGAACTTGATTTTGAGGCAGTGGAGATTAATGAAAATGCCAAAGCTCACCAAGAACATAAAGTTGTTTCTGATCTAAGTTCCAGAAAACGGGGTGGAATCAAGAAATACAAGAACATTGAACCAGGAATTCAAAGGTTCTCGACCAAGATTAGAGATTGCAGGTAATTAAGAACCCTAAAATTGTTATTATATGACAAGGAGAGTTAACCAGTTTTTTTTACTTGATTTGCTAACGAGCTGATCAAACTGGGATGAACATCTTCCCCTCTTGCTCTATATGCAGAGGCGGACCCAAGATTTTTATACGACATGGGCACAGTATTCTATTCAATCAGCCCCTAAAGATTTTAAATATCCTGTGTCCGATGACCCCTCACTAGTCATTTTAACATTGGTCCACCACTGGCTCTATGATTCATTATTATAGACATACTTTGTTAGTTCTTGATAATTCCCTCTTGGGATAAAAACAACAACAACAACTATCCAGTATATTCTCACAAAGTGAGATGTGGGTAGGATAATACGTACACAGACCTTACCCCTACCCGAAAGGGTTGTTTCCAATCGACCCTCGGCTCAAGTGAAAGGGAAGAGAAAGAGGAGAAAAAGAAAAGGAAAAAACAAAAGAGTATTAGTGACTCCAGCAGAAAATGCATAAACAGATAACTACACATAAAATCGTAAATTAAAAGGCATGCAATAACACCAAATAGTAACTAACATAGGGAGCACGATACAAAATGCAAGACATCTTTGGAGGGCCCTACCAAACCACACCTAGCCTCAGGAAAGAAGTACGAAAAGCTGTAGAGGCCCCTATCCTACAATCCTAATTCTAGACCTCCAAACTTTTCTATAAAGGGTCATGTCCTCGAAAATCTGCATTATTGCCATATCCTGCCTAATCAACTCTCCCCAATACTTCTTAGGCCTCCCTCTGCCTCGCCCCGTGCCAACCACTGCAAGCCGCTCACATAAATAGTACATAATTAATACTGTAAATTAGTTAGTATTTCTTAAAGTTGGGAGTAGTAGTCCGTTTACTGTGCCATAAGATGATTTCTCGTTCTTGTTTTTCGTTCAGGCATAGTAGAAGAATGTGAAGAAAGTAACATTGACTAAAGCTAGAAGCAAGAACGTACCAACAGAAGGTTTTTTTCCAGCAGGCCAATAGCCATAGAAGCTACCTTAATATGTACTGTATTTGTTTGGGAAGAGAGAGTTCATATTAAAGAGTAGTAGTTGAAACAAAGTTGATGTATTCTCATTTTTGCAAATGCCCATTTCGATTTGTTAACAATGAACAAAATTTGCTTTTCTCATCCATCTTTTTTCGTTTCTCCTTCAGCACATCATTTGCCTTTCCTCCATTATACATAAAAACATCCCAACGACCACCTGTTTTATGGGCAGCGATAGGCATTTGGTAGCAAAATTAAAAAAAAACAGTTTTTCATAACTTCGTTTGTTTTGGTGGTGTTTCAAGAAAAACCAAACTCCCCACTAAAGGATGTGGTGCGATGGATGGGGCTGCTCTTCCCTTAACCAGAGCTCTTGGGTTCGAGCCTTGGGCATGAAAAACTCCTTGGTAGTCCCCGAATAGGACCCCACGTCGCGTGAATCCGAATATAGTCGGGCTTCAAGCGGGTACCGGACACCTTGTGGAAAACCCAAAAAAAAAAAGAATAAAAGAAAAACCAAACTCTTCCCCGACGATAAGGGAAAAAAAATTACTAGCTTTGAAAAAATGAATAACTTTCTGTCACGGAGGTTTTGGAAGTTCATAGAAATTAGAACTTTGCACAAAATTCTTTTCGCCAATTTTCCAATGAAATGCTACTCTCTGGACTATATACATCATAACCAATTCTTTTGTGTCACATTAAACAACGTACCAGTAAATGGCATGATTATTGAAGAGACTAATATTATAGCATTAGCAAATGATGCTAGTGAGTACCCGTCTTACCTAAACTATTCAATTTTTTTTTTATGACCGAGAAATCCGTCTAGGGCCGATCCTTGGACCAACTGCAGCCTTCAAAACTCGGTAGATAATGCCCCTCTATCCTTCTCCACTTAAATACCAAGCTTTGCTTTGCATTGTGTGGGGACTTGAACCTGTGACCTAAGACACAAATCCACCACCCTTTGCCACTTGAGCTAGGTCCTGGGAACCTAAACTATTCAAACTTCACCCAAAGAAAAACAGAAAAAGTTGAGAACTTACAAAGACTAGAAAGCTTTGGTCTAAGTTGCACGGACTCTTCAGTTTTGGTGCCGTCCCTGTCCCGATACGAGACTTGGATGGATGCTGGTGCGGCAAACGTCCCGGAGACGGTCAACCGACTTCGGACACTTTGACCGGAGCCATTGGCACATATGGGAGAAAAATTGAGATTTTGATTTCTCAAAATAAAAAATTGAACAGATATAAGTTATGGAAATGACATACCTTCAATGTTGTAGTATTCTTGTCTCATATTTGCTGCTTTGAGTGTCGGAGAAACCAAAAATTCAAGGTGTTACGTTCTGATTTTGTACTTCATGTAGACCTAGCAGATGTAGATGGAACTTTACCTTAAATTGCTTCTTTTATTATACCCAGTAAATAGCAGAAAAATGAATTCAGATGTTCTGATTTTGTACTTCTAACCGTATCCCCGCACCCGTATCCAAATCCGGATTCGCACCCCCGAATCTTGAAATTTAGATTTTGCCGAATCCGATACTCGGAACCATCCCCGTATCGGATACCTGCACCCGAGTCCGAGCAACTTAGGCTTTGGTTGCATGGAGACCAGGATTAACAAAAGGCACGAGCGATGAGCTTTCTTTCAGTCACTATAGGTATTCAAATTATTCATTACACTATTCTTGATAATTTGCTTATTGGCAACAAACATCAGATAAGCAACAAGCAGATAACCTAAGGGGAATTATCAACACAACTAGAAGATCCTAAATTTTCCGTCACAAGCTAGAACAGAAGCATTAATGATCTGTTTAAATGGTGTAACCTGCCACATTATTAATCACTCTATCTATCCTTGCCTACAAAATTATCATATGCAGGGAACACATTGGAGCTTGTCTTCATCAGTCAGATATCTTGATCTCAACTCCCAATAGTTCCTTCACTTGCTCATATGTCACAAAAGCAATAGCTATAGAAGGGACAACCTGAACAAATAATGAACAGTTAGGAATGATCCTGAAATATATTATAAAAGGGAACTGTCATAGTAGATAAGTTAAAGCTATTATTAGTCCAAAAAGATTCAGGTATTAAGAAGATAGTTACATGCTTTACAAGAAGCACAGCAATACTGCCAACTAGTAGTAGAGAAAGTATTAAAGCTTGTGATGTCATGTGTACTTTTAATTATGCATGGACCAACTATTTCACAACTCAAATGGAGGTATTGACACTGCAGATATCTCCTCCAGGAATATCATTAAATATTATGTTGGCTGGTCCAATTGGTCCCAAGTAGAAGCACACAGTTTATTTAAGAATGATTATGGGAGAAAAAGAGAAGCAGAAATTTGATTACTGCCAATATAATGAGAGTGTCAGATATTGGAGACCAACAACTAACTTTTAGCAATTAAGGATATGTAATGTAGAGGTTCTGATAAGTAAAAGATGACATCATCTACTTGGTCGAGCATAGTAACGAAAAAAATAATGTCTCACCAAGAGCAAAAGTTTCCTATATAAGCAAAATTGCAACAAAAAGAAGCCAATTCTATGTGCCTAAAGAAGAGAAACTAATAAAATTCAACCAAGTCTCAACAAAGAAAAAAAAAGGTACAAGGTATGGAAACAAGACTCACCTTCACTGAATTGGGCACCAAACCCTTATACAAGGCCCTGAAGCCCTCATACTTAACAGTTTTCCTGAAAGTATCAACCATGCCAGAATATTCAAGGGGAGCCTTGCTCCTCCCATCACCGGTAAGGATGGATGAAGCATCTTTCCAACCCACCATCTGCATCCTTCTGCGTACAACGTCAAGAGGGTAAGCAACAGTTTGCCCCACAGTCCCTGCCACAGCCCCACATGCCAGCCTTGTAACAACACCAAGCTCAGTAGAATCATCTACGAGACCAAGTGGTTTTGTTTTGACCATCCAGTCTTTTAGAGATTCATAGACTGCAAAGTTAAGTCCCACATATGGAATCTGCAAACACCAATTAAATTATGAACTTTCACAAGAATCAGAAGAACACTCTATTTGTGTTGCATGTTCTTTCCTCTTCCTTTTTTGTCACACTATTCAGGGAGAAGGCATTTTTAAACTTCTGCCGGGAGTATCTTGGATTACAGTATAATTAACTGGTGGATAAAGTTCGTAACACCTCTAAAAGACAATAACATTTCATTTTCTTCTTCTCAGCATGCTTTGAAGCATCATGCTTTTGGATTGAAACTGTGCAACTAAATATATAAATAACATTAGAGTATGCTTATTTATTATTGCAAGTATTTTCAACCTCATAAACAACTTTACATTTGGAGATTCATTCCATGAAGATGGTTTGAACACGGTTAACAATTTAGTAGGAAACTTGCAATCACTTATAAATTCAGGAAAGCAAGACTTACGACTCCTATCACGGAAGGAAGCCATCCTTTATACAAAGCACGTGGACCTTCCTCACGAAGTATGGTGGATAGGGCATGGACCATTCCTCTGTACTGATAAGGAGACTTCTCTGTCTGCAGAGCAGGAAAGAGAATTTTCAAGAAAGACGTATTAGCAGAGTGCTACATAGTCATCGCACGGTATGCAGACCATCAGAACAGGCGATATTTCTTCCAAAGAACTCATAAATTACCTGCACAGTGATTCTGCCCCGCACCATGTCCATTGGGTAAGTTGCAGACATGGCAATTATGCCAGCACAAGCTCCAGCTCCAAGACGTAATATGGGAGTGAGCTGAGCGTCCTCTGTGGAAAAAGGAATATGTCAGTCCAATTGATGCAAAATTCTTGGGATAGCTTTCTGTTCCTTTTTCATTTATTCTAAATACTAGCATAGTATGACTTCTTATGTGCACAAAAGGCACAGCAAAACCATCAGACAGTCTTCATTTACTTACACATTAGAAAGAACTTCATCAGATGATCTTTTGCCTACCAAGTCAAATGAGTATGGTAGGTGACTAGCAAGTAAATGCTCATAACATGGTGCTTGAAAATGTCTTTTGAGCTTTGGCAATCAATCAGGCCGCTTGCCTAGTAGGACTTACACTGCATGGCTACTAGAAAATCCAGTAATGAACACAGGCAGCACATGGAGGCAAAACTGAATTGCATTGAAGGAGAAAAGCTCTAATCTTTAAAACCTTATTTGGCAACTGAGGTTATGCATAGATCAGGATGAGGATGCATATACTCTAACCTAAATCCAGATTTGCCTTGAAATATGAATTTTCTCAGGTTTATTTTTTGCTGACTCAGCTGATTTTTCGACTTGATTTAACAACGTCTTGAACTGTATGTGTTGTGGGGTAATATTGTTTACTCTGAATTAAAATTGTCGGATGAGATTAATATAAGGCCTGTTGCAAAGATAAACTATATTGATAAGCTGAAGCACTAGAAAATAGTAGGATCCTGGAAAAGAAATAAGCTCACGCAAATAAATTGGAGAGCAAGCATTTATGATCGGGCAGAACCAATATTTACTTCCTCTTTTCTTATCTTAATAATTCTATCTTCTTTTAAATGGATGATTCCTGACAAGCATAACTGAAAGACAAACTGAACGAAAAGTTTCTTCCAAAAGGGTCATCCACTATAAGGAAAAGAAAATATTGGCGAGTATATAGCCATTACCCAGCTTTGGCCCCTCAATCCAGTTTGCTGGAAGGGTTGAACTAGGTACAGACCCAACCTCCGGCTCATTTTGCACGAAGTGGCTGCCCGCAACTAGAACCCGAATTTGCGCACTAGAACAGATTGAGCTTTTATCTCCAACCAGGCCACGGTCCTTTATAGACAAAATAATAAGCAGACAAAGCAACAAGGAGAAGGAGAGTACAGAACTACAGATATATCCCATTGCAAAATAAAACATAGCATCTGTAACGACCAACGTATAAGAGTATTCTTTTCATGACTAACAACCAAACATACATTATCAGGAAATGAACTTGGACTAGAAGTAGCGCGAAAGGAGAAAAACAGAACTAAACAAAAACATGTACGAGCCCAAACTTAAGTAATGTTTCATCCAGTAGGAAAAGACTGCTTAAATTTTATAGAGATAGTAGGAAAAGAACTGTGTTTAAAGTTTTTTACATATCCGAAGAAGACTCTGCTTAAAGGTTTACATAGGTAGTAGGAAAAGAACGATGCTAAAAGTTTTATAGATGTCTGTTTTCTTTCTACAGTTGGTTTCATAAACGGAATCACATAGCTCGTCTACAAAGAAATCATTGGAGGATGACCCAATGGTAAAACCAAAAAAAATACACATGAGAACTAAACAACCCAAAAGTAGATAGACATACCATTGCCAGTTTGTTGCTGGTAAAGATATAGTATACCCCTGTTACAATATCAATGAAGAAGTCAATAGAGGGAATATATACCAGATATTTGATTTTAAGGGTAACATGAAAAACAAGTCTGAGTTACAAAAATTGCATAGTGAACTGATATGACTATACTTGGAGGCTTGCTCATAGCTGAAGAACTTGACTGCTGAGTTTGGGACGATACGTGCACAATTGGTGCCATTGCCCTTGAACAGTCCTTTGAACCCCTCAGTTCTCCAGATATATTTTAAGCCTGAAATGGTCCCATTGTATTTTATGCTATGTGGATTTTGAACCTGCACATCAGAAAGCATCCTGTTAAAATTAGGAGACTAGATGAAAAACCCCCTTAAATGCAATGATAAATGTACCTGAGATACAAAAGATTACTCTTTCAAAGAAAATGCATGTTTGGAAAAAAGGTTTAACCATCCTAACCTTCAAAAGGAACAGAATTTGATCCAGTAATTACAAATTAAAGTATGGTCACAGTGTTCATTGAAATAAGTAAAGAATGTTCAAAGTTAGTTTATATTTTTCCTCTTTCGGCAAAACCATTGAATAGAGCAGAAACTGAAAGCATGAAACTATTTGATCCAGTAATTACAAATTAAAGTATGGTCACAGTGTTCATTGAAATAAGTAAAGAATGTTCAAATTTAGTTTATATTTTTCCTCTTTCGGCAAAACCATTGAATAGAGCAGAAACTGAAAGCATGAAACTACACTTCACCTGGAGCAATATCTTTAGCCGTTCCAGTGGGGCAACAGCAGTACGGGACCTGCAGGATAAGGAGAGTAGTAGTAAGTGCAGAATCAAGTCAAAGTTCAGGGAAAATAGAATATGTTCAAGCACTCATATATCACATGGATGATGGAACTCAATGTAGCAATATCCAGCACAAATAAGATTTTGCTAGATAGATACTATGCGGCGGGCCTTCTTGAAGGTAGGGTTAAGGTCTGAGTACATACTATCCTCCCCAGACCCCACTTGTGGGATTACACTGTGTCTATTGATGTTGTTACTATGCGGCGGACAACCTAGTCAGATATCTCAAACTTTGAGATTATGCTTCCGGTGAAGGAGTCAGCATTTTATAAAGAGGTTCAGATTCACAAGTTTTGGAAGATTACGCATGTTGAAGGCAAATTAATACAGAAGTATAAGTAAAATGGACCTTTGTTCCATCTTTGTTCGTCCCAAGAACTGACTTATTTTCTTCAATGCAAAACTTCCTTCATGCAATTCAAACTAGGAGAAGTTATTACTACCTCTGCGCCAATTTATATGGAAATCTTACTTTGGACACCCCAAAATGTTTCGTCTTACAAAAATAATATATTCTCTTATGCAACTTTCATGTTCAGAGAATTCTAGCACATTTAGCAAAACCAATTTACACTTTGAAGTAATGTTTCATCCATAAAACTAAAATAACATTATAACCTGTAAAATGATGTCACATCAAATGGATGGAGAGGATATTACTTCAAAAGTATCACATAAACTTGATGTGATGCCTTTAAACTAACTACTCCCCATTTTTAAATTTCAAATTTGTATCTTAACACATCTCTCCAACTCAAAACAATAATCTATCCAGAAATTAGCTCGTACTCTCCATACAGGTCTACGAGATCCATAAATTTTATTCGTTAAAGAGTTGACAGTCACCATTCAGGAGCGGATTTTAGGATTTAAACTCTATGGGTTCAATCTCTAAATATTTTAGTATTGAACTTATTATATTTCTCAAGTTATGGGTTCATATCTACTATTTGTTGTAAGTTAATAAATTTTTACACATAAATTATGCTCCACGACGAAAATAGTGTTCAAATGAACCCAGCACTATAAGGCTAGATAGGCCCCTGTTATCACTCCAAGGAAGTAGAGACCACACAGTTCAGTCATCCAAGTTAAGAAGCATACACACACTACTACAATCTCATCAAAGTCTCTGTTTGAGATAAGTGTGTTAAAACATCAATGACATGCTGGAACACAAAGACTCTTTCACACATGTCCGTCAAAAAAATAAAACAAAATTTTCAATACTACACTCGTCAAATCATGTGATCAAGTGGCGAATAACAGTCATGAATACCTCATAATCTGATGGAACACTAATTAGATTAGCAAATCTTTTAAACTAAAATTATAAATACGAATAAAAGCATAACCTCGATCAAGTGCGAGCTTGAAATTGAGTGCATCAAATTCATGCATTCTAAGTTTCTGACTTTGTTTATGACATGAACTAATGTTAAAATTACATTCCAAAATTCACACTAATGAAATTACTCCAAATTTAAGACAAAATGCTTAGGAAGTTTGTAGAGTATGTTCAACGTTCAGTGATGTATAAACTTACAGGCCACCGGCGACACCTCCGGCGACGAGTGATTTGCAGATACTGATAACGGCATGGCTTGTAGGCCTAATCTCTTGTCTCGCTAGCTTCGCCTCTTCAGCGAGATTCACGAATTTCTCCACCGCTGATTCGCTCGCCTTCACATCCTCAGAAGCCATATAAGATCGAGATCCGTCTAGTTTTAGCTTTCAACCTTAACCTGAATCAATTATATACTCAAGATTCAAAGTTACTGAAAACCGCAAATTTAATGGTGATAGTCTACTGAGTCGAGGTTATTTTTGGCGGCGGCTACGGCAATAAGCAGAGATCGATGGAAATGAGGCACGAAAACTGAACGTGCAAAATCTGACTTTTATTCGACTGCTTTAATTAGTTAATTAGTTAATGTAATTCGTTCATTTCTTTCTCTTTTTTTTTTCTTTCTCAAATACTATGTTTAAAAAATAAAGAATGCCTTCTTCATAATTTTATTCCAACTATGTGAACTGCTAGAGTACATATTTATATGAAAAAGTTTAGGTTCAATAGGACAACAGTAGGCATGAGACAAAGATACAATTAGCATAGACACTCGTACATTGCAATTTAAAGTTGGGTAATAATATCTTAATACTAAAACATTATTATAAAACGATGTCGTTCAATATAATTTGAAATAGGTAAATTAGAGAAAAGAAACAAGATCAATGAAATTCTAATTCGTGCAATGAAAACTTGAAACTAGATAGTGAATGAAATCACTAGGATTCAAGATAATTAATAGTAGAGTAATTTGAATTGCGTTCTCATAATACAATGAATTAAGTAATTAATTAATTAGCGCCTAATGGAGGTATTGGAAGGTTTAGATGTGTATTAGGTAGAGTGGCTTCGCCGTATGTTGTTGAACACCTGGTGGAGGTAGAGCCAGATTTGCGGTTGGACCACTCATGAGTGGGTGGGTAGTTGGTCCTTTTCCGGTTAACCCCTGGAAGTCCTAAAGGGTCAATCCCTACATACCACAAATAGAAAAAATTGTGTAGTAGAGTATAATATAGTAGTGGTTAGGAAAGAAGGAAAAAGAGTGGCAATCCATGCCTTTGACGGTTTTTGTCCTTTTTTTCCCATGGCCTTTTGAAGTTGTAAATGAATACCTTAACAAATACTTATATAATATGAGATGAGATGGAAGTAAAAGCAATGGCCCAATAATAAGAGAAGTGAAAGGACATATTTCATATGGTAGCCCAAAAATTACAACATACATTTTATAGCCCAAAATTAACTTTAGTGGCTAGCCCAAAAGTATTGAGACTCATATCTGTAAAGACAGATAACAGAAAGAGAAGCGACCACGCTATGGAAATCACCGATTGCATCCAATTCTCAAATGACTGGAAAATGGTGTCCAAGTTCGGGTTAGCTGGTACCATACCGAAGAGTAGAGTTCGACCCATTTGGGATGCCATTGATTCTCGCCTTTTCAAAAATACTCTCAAGCACTGCACCCCTCTTCTCTCCAAATACTCTAATTCTTCAAATAGCAAAGCACTTAAAGCTTTGGTTTTGAAAAGGATGGGTAAAGCGGAAGAAGCATTTTCCTTAAAAAAGAAATTTATATATCTATGTTAGAGATAATTTACAGGTAAGTCTTTTATTAGTAAGGTGAAGGAGAGAAATACTGAATGCTATGAGTTTACTGAAGGTTGTTGGAAGTTACAAGATATCTTCAATCTTGGATCAGGTCCTTGAGGTTGAAGCAGCTTTGTTCTTGAGAGAGGTTCTTCTTGCACTTGAAAGAGTATTTCTGTTTCTGATTTTGCAAGTCTTGGAGGGGCAGGCCTTGTGTCTTGCACCAGGTTTATATTACAAAAGACATCACCTTAGTGATGTTAATTCACAATGGTGATGTCCAATCTTGGTTAGTACATGCCCCTTCTCAACGGGAAGTGACTGCTGCACTGTCTGCAGAATTGTTGCATGTACAGTTGTAGGCAATCACTTTCTGCAGTTGCTTTCCAATTGTATTGTTGACTTATTCTTCTGTCAGGGGAACACCAAGGTATCAGGTCCCTAATCCGTTTCCTGTGAATCTAAAGACAGACTGCCCAGACTATCTTGAGTCGATTAACTTAAATGAATGTACCAGGCATGCTTCAGGTCCTCCATCTGGTTCTCTCATGAAGTAAGGTATTCTTACCTTCCTTGATTGTGTTTATGCATGTTGTCACGATCCAAACCCCAGAACCGCCCGATCCAATATAATAGTAATTGTGCTCACTGGGTGTGTTTGCAGACTCTGGAGGGGCTCCTTCAGCCCAAGTGCTATAATATTGCGGCGTACAGTCCGATCCGTATATATATCACTGCAGCGTGCAGTCCGATATATATATATATATATATATATATATATATATATATATATAATACTACGACGTGCAATCCAATACATGTATATATATATACTGCTGCGGCATGCTGCCCAATCCGGTATATATCAAATACCTCACTATGGGTCCTTGACCCCTCTCAGTCAATATAGACTTGGCCTCTCAGGCCCACTCAGCTAGAACAGTGTATTCAACCCTATGTATTCTCATTTAGAGTGCATTGTGGTAATACCGATTCATATTATGCTTTACAGTTTAGAATAGGACTGAAAGTATGTGTTTAACAGGTAAAGTGTGGTCATTTAGCTCAACGGTCTTCCCCTAAGGGTTCTACAGATCGGCACAAGGCCCCAAACATGGTAACTAGTCCAAAAGTACAGATATAAGCTCAGTCTCAGTCAATTAGTACAGTAAACCATCTATCGGGATGGACCCTTATCCGAATCCCCAACCACAACATCACCACGCTCATCACACGACGCGTGTTTCATCTCACATAGCACCGTATAGTGGAAATACGAGGTTTCAAACCCTCAGTAAATCATTCATAACCACTACTCACCTCAAACCGGCTAAAATCCTAGCTCTCCTTGCACTTCCCTAGCAAATTGACCTCATTGAGTGAAGAATCTAACCAAAACCACAAGGAACAGGTTACAATAAGCTAATGGAACATAACCCAATCGAAGGAACTCGAAAAACACTCAAAAACATAAAGTTGGCAAAGCCTGATCCCCGGGCCCACTTCTTAAAAAAATATGAAATTGACATTTTCGGAATCCTCGTCTCACCACGAGTCCGTACATATATAATTTATCAAAATCGGAGTTCAAATGAGCCACCAAATCCCAATTTTACATAGCAAAAATCCAAGCCCTAACTTCTTCAATTTATACCCAAATTCAGAGAATTAATGGAATATTCTTCGATTAAATGACGTATTTAGGCCACGAGACTTACCTCCAATCACTTCCCGATGAAATCCCCTTCAAATTCTATCAATTAGCTCTCAAGGTAGCGCAAAAATGGAAGAAATAAAAAGGGGTTCGTGTCTGAAATTCCAATTAAAAGCCTTCTGTCCAGATAATTTTTCCTGATACACAAACGCGATGCCATTCACGTGTTCACGATGAACAACCTAGCTTCAGTCTATTTCTCCTCTATGCGAACGCGTACCTCCAGACGCAACCGCGATGATCAACTTTCCCATGCTACGCGAACGCGTCCTCGCTCACGCGAACAGGTATGAGGAATTCTACTGTTCCCCACTCCTTCTTCGCGAATGCGGACAACCTAACCCGAACGCGACTCACCAGATTCTACAGATATATGTTTGCATCACCTCCTCCGCGAACGCTAAGGCGAAATTCCCAGGCTCCCAGAATTACTCTACGCGTTCGCGTCCACTACCACACGAATGCGATGAACAAAAATCTGCAGCAGTTATGACAGCAAAACCTGATCTCCGTACAAGCTAAAAATGATCCGTTTGACCCTCCGAAATCACCCGGGGCCCCTAGGACCCCAACCAAAACCACCAACCTACTCCAAAACATCATACGAACTTGTTCCAATCATAAAAACACGTCCACTAACATGAAAATCATCAAATCATGACAGATTCAAGCCTAAGTTTCCTTTAAACTTCCGAAACTCTCATTCGATCAAAAACCCAACCAAACGACGTCCTAATGACCTGAAAATTTGCAAACTTATCCAAAATAACCCAGAAAAGCTACTGAAACTCCCAGAATTCCATTCTGACTCTCGGATCAAAATCTTACCTATCAACTGAAATTCGCCAAAATTCCAACTTCGCCAATTCAAGCCTATTTCTACACCGGACCTCCAAATTTGATTTAGATCGCTCTCCTAGGTCACAAATCCTCCCCCATAGCTAACCGAATCACTGGAATTCACATCCTAGCTATCTAACCACATAGTCAATGTCTCGTTGACTTTTCTAAAACAAGCTTCCTTATAAGAGGCTATAT
>JASVEL010000717.1:0-137792 GCA_032618575.1 Nicotiana noctiflora
AACGCAAAAGGATAAGGACCTGACGGCGTGAGGAGAGATTACGGTCGCCTCCAATATACGAAAGGCTAAGGCCCTAACAATGTAAGGAAAGACCACGGTCACCCTCGACAAACGAAAGGCTACGGCCACCCATAAACACAAAAGGCTAAGGCCCTGACGGCATAAGGAGAAACTACGGTCACCTCCAATATACGAAAGGCTAAGGCCCTAACAACGTAAGGAAAGACCACAGTCATCCTCGACAAACGAAAGGCCATGGCCACCCATAAACGCAAAAGGCTAAGGCCCTGACGGCGTAAGGAGAGACTACGGTCACCTCCAATATAAGCATAAAGGGTTAAGGCCCTAACAACGTATAAAAAGACTACGATCGTCTGCGATAAATAAAAGGCCATGCCACGCACAACACAAAAGTTGCAAAAGAAGACATAAAAACACAACAGCTCCCATGAAGTCATCATAAATCATCTTAATAAATTGGAAGTTTACAAAACAACCTCGATTACAAAAAGAGAAAAATTCCTATATAATCGTCCTGGCCCCCATCACCTTCCTCCGCACCGGCCGCACCGTCATTGCAGTCCCCATCACTTTCGGCCCGGAACAACCTATCAATCCAAGACCCTGTGCCCAACTGGTCCACCTCCGCAAAGGTACAACCCGCTTGGTCCGGAGAGTCAGGGTCATACCCACAATCCTCATGTGCGACCCTAACAAGGCGACGCTGAGCTTCGACCTCGCCTCAGTGGCTCTACCGGCGGCCAATAGCTCCTCAAAAACAGTCCGTCTCGCCTCATTATATACAAACATGTCGTTAGCCTCACGAGACATATCACCAGTTGGAACAACAGTCTCCGCCTGCTGGGGGGCGACCACCTCAGCCGTTGCGGCCCTGAGCTCGACGGTAAGGGCATCAACCCTAGCACACAACTCCACTGTCTCTGCCATTGCCACACCGCCCAGGTTCAGCTCTCCCTCCTACTGATGGAGGAGACTCTCCAATTCAGTATTTCGGGCCACAACGACCATCAAGTTCGCGTCCTCCCTCTCCAGCTGGGCCGTACGCTCTCGCAGCTGATCCTCCACCAGCTTCAAACCCTCACGGAATACTCAAAACTGAGGGTCCTGGGTATAGTGGTCCGCCAGGGTCTTGTGCTTATTACCGACCTCCCGGTATTTCGTCGACGCTTTTCTGAGGGCAGAATTATTCTTTCGCTCCCATCGGCCCCGCTCCACCTCCAAGATAAGGGTCTGTGAAAAAGGTAAAGAAAAGACATTATTCAAAATGACATAACACCTCAAGGCTCATAAGATAACTACGAAAAGCAATAACCAAGTCATACCTGTAAGGCAGCGCAGGCGACTCGACGAGACTAATCTCTGTCGCTCACAACCTTCAAAGACTCTGTCTCGGCAGCCTCACATAGCATGGACATGTCCGCCGAAGCCGGCACGCTGTCATCCTCAACATTCGGGGAAGCGGTAATTCTCGCAACCTCCCTCAAGAGGGCCGACCTCTCCGACCGGATGGCGTCACCCATAAGAACTTGTCTCGACTCGGGGTGGCGAGCGATCACCTTCCTCTGTTCCATGACCACGCCTTTTCCAAGGAGTAGTCGGTGCCTCTTTCGCTCCAACGACTCGTCGTCCTCTGAAGCGTCCTCTTTGATAAGAAAAGGTGGAGGCAAAGAGCCCTCTTTGGACGCCGATTCATTCACCAGCTCAACCACAGGACAAAAAGTCCTGGGGACATCCGCAAAGGCCAGCTCACGAATTACGGCTCCGCCCTCTAAATGAGCGGCGTCGGAAACATCAGCACTAGATGCTCCCACATCCGCTCGATCACCCTCAGGGCGAACGGCCTCAGAGGTGGTCTCTCTCACATGAACCAAGTGTTCAAGATCGGAATCCGCCGACAAGGAAGTGGCGGCACGATGTCTCCTTCTCCGCGGTGCACTCCAGGTTGCCAACACAGTTATAAAAATGTATCAGAAAACATGGCGTCTAAACAAGATACGAGGTCGCCAAATTTAGAACCACTACAATACCTGGGAGGCCGTATTTTGCGGTAGAAGCAGCCCACGTCCTGCACTCCTCCGCGAAGGAGATCAACCACCCCACCCAAGTTTTAATGTCCGGCACGGACTGGGGTGTACGCACTCTTGCTGCATACATAAAACATAATAGGACGAGGAAAGGCCGAACATGCGTAAAACAAGTAAAAGTAATGGATAACACTTACGTTCGGTATTCCATGCCTCAAGAAATCCGGCTGGGTCTGACACCAAATCTGAGGTTCGGACGAAGAAATATTTCATCCAGAGCTGATGATTGGGTTTGTCGTCCGTCTCGACGACCAGGCCCTTCGTCTCTAGATTCTTCAACTGGAGCATCGTCCCTCTCATGAATCCGGGACTGAACAACTACAGCAGATGGTACACCGTGACGTCTAAGCTGGTCCTCTCGGCATAAGTCATCAGAATACGACATATTTTCCACATATAAGGGGTAAGCTGAGCCGGACATATATTGTAGAACCGGCACAACTCTTCCGCCAACGGGTAAATGGAGAGACTACGCTCCATTATAAAACGATATTCATAGAAGGCACAGAACCCGGGCATGTGCACGTTGGCGAGATCCCCTCCGGGCATTTGCATAATGGCCGCCTCCGGAATCTGACAAGATACTCAAAGTTCATTTAGGAGAGGTTCAGTAAAAGTGGACCTTTCCCATGCAGGGGTAGCCCCATTTGTTGGAAAATCCCTTCAAACGTATAGTTCGCTGGGAAGCAGGTTATCCACGGAAAGGGGGACGAGAGGTTTATGGGGTTTCTTGCCACACCCTGAGGGCTGAGGAACCCTAGAAGTAGCTTCACCTTCGTCTGTCCCACGACGACGACCACTCTTAGCCATTTTTAAATCTTTCTATTCAAGGTATAACACCAAACCACGAGGTCAATACGAAAAGTTGTATTGCTATCAGAAAAAGATGAATGATAGGAGTATAAAGAACCTTTTGCGATGATCCAAAGAATAGAAAGTCTTGAAATCCCTCGCTATTTATAGCAGGCCAGTACACGGGATTCGAAGAGGTTTGCATCAGAAAAGGAGGTGGAAAACCGAAACGTCAAATCATCTTTCTGGACTGCCTCGGGAGCAACTACAATCATGACGCATGTCGTCAGCAAACGACGGTTCAGAAGAACGTGCCACGTGTGCACATGCGGATAGATCCAGTACGGGTCGACTTTTTCCACCCATTGCAGATATATGCCGAATACATCTCCAATAGGCGGAGGGACTAACTGTATGGGGTCGAATCAGATGTAATGTGAGTCGAGTACGTATCTCTGTACGGTCGTAGATGTCGAATGATATCCTCTTTCATGTCCATACGACAAAAGGGAGTACGCCTCCGACCATAGAGGCATATCGACAGACTCGTCCGTATAGGCGCCCCGACTTCCGCCCCCTCCCCCCAATGCCGTTATTGTAATAGCAGTAGCTTTGAAATGATGTAATGTGTTGGCGAGGGGACTTTCCTTCTATATAAGGAAGGGTCTCACTCATTTGTAAGGCATGTGTTATTATTTAGTAATAATACAATTTCTCTCTATCTATCATTCTCTCTTTATTTCATCTCTCTATTGCTAGCTAGCTTTAACATTTCAGTAAGATCTCTTACAATTTTATAAGAACAACCCACATACGAATGATAAGATCGGAATTTGGATATATTATTATTGATTCCGATTTACCCTCTCATATAATCTTCAATTGTCTTTAACTCAAAAAGTAACCGATAACTTTTGAGTCAAACAAACGTCCTATTTTTTCTGTAATTTTATTATCATCTCCACCTCCATTGATGGTCCACCCGTTACAGGTATTCCTTCGCCTCCCATGGTGATTTTTCTATTATGGTAAAGGAATGATCTTTGGTTTCGTTGGGTACTGCCTTGGTTAAGGCACTATGGTGAAATGGATTTGACAAAAGTGGTGGATGAAATTGGGAAAGAAAGAAAAGAAACGCGAGAGGAGGCTAAGGGTGGGAAGTGAGAGGGAGAGAGTGCGTTGGGTTTTCTTCTCTACGCTTCTTCTTTTATTGTGATTTATCATTTATTTATTTTAGTATTTTTTAATTAAAAAATATTTTCACGGTCCTTTTCAGCGCGAGCATCACGCACTACTGCCACATCAGTTACTTTGTTGCATAATAGTAAAAGATGTGTATTTATATACATTTTATAAAATTGAAGTGTTTAAATAAAAAAGTTCTAAGTTCATTGTCAAATGAGTATAAACATATGTGCACGTTCAAATACCTCTTTATACTTTGCGAAAAGGGCCAAATATATCCCTCATTAAAAGTTTGGCTTATATCCAATCTTGCCGTTATACTATTGGCCTGAATACCCCCCTAGACTTTACGATAAGGCCTATATATAACCTTTTTTTTTTAACAAATTTGTTTTTTTTTGTAAAAACTGAAAATTATTTGTTGAAAATAATTTCTTCAGTTCTTAAAAACGAAAAATATTTCGTTAATAATGCTTTTTTTTCTTTTTTACAACAAAAAAAATAGTTTTTACAAATTTATTTTTCGAGTTTTTACAAAAAAAAAGTTTTAAAAAACTAAATAATGAAGAAAAAATATATTTTTCAAAAGCGAAAATTATTTGTTGAAAATATTTTATTCAGTTTTTGAAAAATAAAAATATTTTGTAAAAATTGAAAATTCCTCTGTTTTTATATTTTTTACATTTTTTTTACAAATATGTTTTTACAAAAAAAATATTTTGTTAAAAAAATGATTTTTGCATTTTTTTAAAGTTTTAAAAAAAGAAATTAGAACATTTCCAAAAGAAAAAGACATTTATTTTTGTGAAACTTTAAACAAATGGCAAAAATTAACTTTTTAACAAAATATTTTTTTATGTAAAAACTGGAAAAAATATAAAAACAGAGGAATTAGAACATTTTCGGTTTTTAAAAATATTTTTGTTTTTAAAAACTGAATAAAAAATTTTCAACAAATTATTTTTGCTTTTGAAAACTATTTTGTTTCTTCATTTTTCTGTTTTTTTTAACGTTTTTTTTTTAAAACCGGGAAAAATGGAAAAATAAATAAACAGAAAAAAAATTATTTTTTAACAAAATATTTTGGTTTTTTAAGAACTGAAGAAATTATTTTCAATAAAATATTTTCAGTTTTTACCAAAAAAAAATATTTTGTTAATAAAACAAGGGTTATATATAGACCTTATCGCAAAGTCCAGGGGGTATGTGACTCCGTTTAAAGTTCAGGGGGTATTCGGGCCAATTATATAACAGCAAAATTGGATATGGACCAAATTTTTAACGAAAACATATTTAATCTTTTTCACAAAGTAGAGGGGATATTTGGACTTTTTGAGTAAATAAAATGAGAAAGAGAAATAAGGAGTCTTTTGGGGCGGAACCGTAGCCGAAGACGAAACAAATCACAGCAGAATATATTTTTACCTAAAAAAGCAAACGACTATTAAAAAAGGATATTTTGTTTCCATCCACAAAGGAACTAGAATAATGAAAAAAAGAGTCCGAGTAGGGACAAATCTGTAAGTGTGCAGAATCTTCTATTTTCGACCCTAAGTTAAGGTAAGCCCTATATATAATCGCACAAAGCTTGCTTGTTTGATAAGCTAATTAATTATTCGTGAAAAAAAAAGGAGAAGAAATCCAGAGAAATGGCCGAGGAAGGACAAGTTATCGGCGTCCATACGGTTGATGCATGGAACTACCATCTCCAAAAGGGAATTGATGACAAAAAACTGGTAACCCACCCTCGTCTTTTCTCTGTCGTATCTACGTTGTTTTGTCCTGATTCTGTTGGTTACTTTTTCATTTTTGCTTTTGCCTGTATGATTAGTGGTTCGTTGGGAATTTTTCTCGCATGTTAATTACGGATCAGATCTGGATTTGTTGTCGATTTGTCTCAGTTTATCGTCTAATTATCTCTTATTGTTATAGATGTCTTTCTTTTTTACTTGGTTGGTCGCCGGAGGGCTGGGCTTTTGTTGAGATCGGTAATTGCCGTCTGTCCGTTTGAAAAAAAAAACTATGGAAAAAGAAAATCAGGCTCTGTGCTCCGTATCAGCCAACACGACGTTCAATTTCGCTCTGACGTTTATCTGTGCTTTCACGTTGTCTCCGTCATGAGGATTGAAGTTTTTAATAATTCTTCACAGTTGACTTTTTTCTGTGACTGACAATGGAGGATATTCCATGTCTACCCACAATAAAAAAGAAATAAACATTTGTGGTTCAGCCTTGTTTCTAGTACATCAATGTCGATCAAGGCTTCTAGCAACCACAATAACAACGACGACTCAATTAAACCCCACTAGGCTTCTAGCTTGACAAATTAAAAACTGGTGGGCCTCTAGCATGACAAAATTAAAAACTGTTTTCACCAGGATCACATAGACGTTTAGCGCTAGCACCAGTGTTGCCGCCTAAGCCCTGAAGCGAGACTCTTGTTTCAAAACATGTTGAACCTTCGCATCGCTTTATGGGCGTATTAGTATCGCATCAAGCCTCTAAGACATACTATTCTTTGCCAAGTCTTATTAGGAAAAGACAGATATTAAATAATTAATATTTTACTTTATCGTAATTGTTTTCAATTTATTTGTCCATATTTTATTATTTAAACTTATAATTATTAGTGTTGGACTACGAGTACATAATTTTACTTTTTCTTTCGTTGCGCCTTTTTTTTATTAAAGCTCACGCTTTATTTGCGCTTTGCATTTAAAGCTTCGATGGACCTTAGAGCTTTTTTTTTGTGTTTTCCGTCTTTAATACACGGGCGAGCACAAAAGTTGATCTTTATTTAAGTATTTGAACTTTTGCTCCGTATTGCTTGCGTAAAATAATCCTTATTATCAATTTTTAGAATTCAAAAATATTACAACATCATTTTCTTCATATAGTCGATCTTGTATCTTGTATACGCAATTGTCATGTGCCCTCAACTTGTATATCCACCTTAAAAGTTAATCCAGAAAATGAACCAAAGGTACCAAATGTATCCTACGTGCTTTAAAATATATGGTCAACCACAACAGCTTGAGATCTGCACCGTAAAGTGGTTCGTTTAACCTTTCCGTATCTATGGTCTATGGAGATGCAAACCTAAGCAAGTTGTATGTGCCTTAACTGTTTAAGGTTAACTAGTGACCTAGTTAAATACATGTAGCCCTCTGTTTACTATTTCCTTCGGATTCTCTATTACTTCAATTTTCTCATATTACTTCTGTTGCAGATAGTTGTGGACTTCACTGCTTCTTGGTGTGGTCCCTGTAAGTTCATTGCCCCATTCTTTGCAGAATTGGCGAAGAAGATACCCAATGTTACCTTCCTGAAAGTGGATGTCGATGAATTGAATGTAAGACTATTGAGCCAACCATTTAATACGTTTTGGTGACTTATAACCAACCCCATTAATGTTATATGGTCAACTACTTAGGAATTACATTTCTTACTACGAATGGTCTAATATAAGTATTGATGTCTTATTTCTTTGTCGCAGTCGGTAGCTAGTGATTGGGCTGTGGATGCAATGCCAACTTTCATGTTCCTCAAGGAGGGGAAGATTGTTGATAAGGTGATAGGAGCCAAAAAAGATGAGCTGCAGCAGACCATTGCCAAGCACATCAGTAGTACCTCAACAGCTTAATATGCTTTACTCTATATTATATTTGCGCTTGGTTTAGTGACATCTATCTTAATGAGCAAGAACTCATTTAGTTTCTGTTGGATATTACAAGTTCTTACTCGTAAGTCAATATTTATTCGTAGTTTGAACTGTCCTTATCCAATCAAAAATTGATTTCTTGCCTCTTAATAGTTCTGCCATGGAGTATTGCCAATCAAAATCACTCAAACGAATGCTGAAAGTGTTCATTATTATGTTACTTAGTGATGATTTTATTTAAGAAATCGAGTTCGTTCGATCTGAATTAATTAATAAATAGTATAGTAGTCTGATTCAAAAACTTGAAATCATCTCCTGCCATGGTGAAGAATGTAATAGCCATGAACGGCATGCATAGAGTGCCAGGACTTCAAACTAAGAGTAGTTTAGAGGACAGAATTCGTATAATGTGATTTTGAAGTCATGAACAATTCTATGATCCAGCAGCAGTATAGGTTGCAACCGAATATAGTATTTTAGGTATAGATGGTTGATATAGTTAACTTCAAATAGTTGGAAGCTGGAAGCATAATTCTTTGAATGAATCTTTTTGAAGAGACGTCGAATAGCACAAATTTGAGGTTTGCTAGTACCAGAAACCAAAAATTGAACTGCTGTTCACTCTCATCTTTTTCTCCTTCAAACTGTAAGTGAAACATCAGTCCTCTTTGGAATAAGAAGATATGAATAAACCAAACCTATGGTATAAGAATATCTGAATAATCCAAACAAACAGTAATGACAGTAGCTACAGTACGAGTCAAACCACCAAGAAATAGTTGCACGGTTCAAACCAGAACACTGGTCCTTGTGCTTCTCATTTGTAGGCTGGTATTTAACATGATCATCTCATATGGTTGCATGAAAAGGAAAGAAAACATGGATGTAAATACACTTTTCCATTGAATTCTTTCTACCTGACTGCACAATACAGACAATTATATGGGTCATACTAGGATCCGTTCCTAACATGAACATAAGGGGTTTGATTTTCCCAGGAAGACAAGCTATCACACTGACTAAACAGTACATAACAATGACACTTATCTGGTCCACCTTTCCAGTATAAAAGCAGAAAGGGATCAGACTGCATTCTACGATGGAAGTTGCATTTTGGAACTCCCAACGTCTACAAACTCATCTATAATATGCTATCTTCTCAGAGTCCCCCTTCGGCACCCCAATATTAAGACTATCTAATGAACTCATATCAGAAGTTTTCCTCAACTACAGAAGCATTCATCAACCAAACTACTACCTCCTATTTTCTATGCTCTCACTACTTTATTCTTACCTCTCACTCCTCATGGGTGTACCACTAAGTTATGCAATATTTGAACAATTCTTTTTCTTTTGTACTCTTCAATTCTGTGTAGGTGTACAATGTGCTTCTACAGACAACCGCTTCAACACGTTAGGGCAGGGATCTCCGAAGTTGCTATTTGCGATTGTTACAGTACACTTCTGGCGTCCTAGACATTTCTGGAAAAGTTAAAAGAACAAAATTTGTGAGTCATAAGATCCTCGGTGGCCAAGTAAGTGGTCAAATAGAGTGAACAATTTTTTCTTGTCCTCAGCGACTGCTAACAAAATAAGACGAAAGGGTACCTTTTCTACAACGGTATATGAAGTAGGAGCATGGCAAGGTCCTTGCTGGAAGCTCCCACAGGTTCCAAGAGGAGTTCCAAAGCTCGCAAATTTAATGGAGGAAATAGACTGACCAGGAGCGCAGTGAATGCGGACTTTAGGTAGGTGAAACTCTTCCGTTCTGCCATAGTTCTCCATTTGCCAATTCTTAATATTTGGATGATATTCAGCAACATCGGCACAAACGCTGCTGACTGTTCTCTTCACAAGAGAAATTTTTGTGGGATCTCCCCCTAATTCTTCAAAAAGCACCAATAGATTTTGAGTGGGTTTTAACCAAGACCGAGGAACATGATACCTGAAACAATAAAATCTTTAAGTTGCCAGTACAAGAAACTCCAGTTTCTAGTTTCTATTGGTATGTGTAAAACGAATGTAGTGTATAGCTGAGAAGAGCTGGTTTACCATTTTTGAGTTGGTTGCCCACATCCTTGCTGACATTTTGGAGGCCGAAAATTTCCAGAATAATGGCAACCATTGCAATCTCCAGTAGCAAATGCAGTCCAATATCTACCAATACTCTGGCCATTAATCCACACTTGACCTTTACCCATACTGCTCATGTCCAAAGCCAATGGCTCATCTCCATCGGGCGTATTGAAGTAAGCCTGCAATACAGTGAGTTGTAAGACACAGCTACAATCACTTGCATGTTGGAATATAATTCTTCTATTTCGTACCTTATGCCACGTTAAAGGTTGTTGTCTCTGTGCAATTAATGAACCCTGCATCCAGTCAACGGCAGAAATACCATTTGGAGAAACAAGATTCATGGCCTCCCCCTTGAGCCCAACCTGTTAGTAAGTCCAGATTAGTAAAAAAGGTTGCAGTTGAAATAATTAACGATTGATTGAACAATAGTGCTGTAATTTAGCCCACCTGATATGTCCACTTTGCCCAGGACAAGTCCCATGTCCCCTGGTCTAGGCCATGAATTGCAACAGGTCCCAGTACCCCAGTGCTCCATGTTTCAAAATGTCCACCCATGTTCTTCATAAACAAACAGAATCTTAAGATTTTAGAGTACATTGAAAAATGTATACATGATCTCAGGACTGTAAATAGGCTACAAATTTTTGCTTCAACATATCAGCGATGGTGATGATAATAGCTACAGTCACACTGAGGAGCTGGTTTCCTTTCCCCTCCTTTTCTGATAAACTTTTTCCTATCCCTTTAGTGATTTCCACATAGGTATATAGATAGTAGCAGTAGTAGGTATATATAATGAAAGAATGCACAATGGCCTCTCACACTGCAAGGTAAGCAGCATGAAGCTGTATTTGTCTCGTCCTCTCAAGTTTCAAGCCTTTGCCAGCCCCAGCGAAAAAGAAGGGAAAAACCTTGTCTATCAGTTATCATTAACTCTACTGAAAGTAGGCATTAAGCATGCTCAATAGTTTTACGCTACTCATAATTTTAATGAGCTCTCTCAGATTTATTACTTCCTTCACTTTCTGGTACCAGCATATGGTTTTGCACTAGCATAGTAATTACTGATACTATAGTTGATTAGTGATTCTGGTATAGGTCAGTGATGCTACACACCTATTGTTGACTTCAGTGGGAGCTATTGAACCATAGAAATTTATTTTATTTGCTGTATGAGTTATTTGGATTTGAGCTGATCTCAACTATGCACACTATTTGGAAGACTGAAGGTGATTAAACTAACCGGCAGTCCAACAGCCACGCTTAGCAGTGAAATTCTGTTTGTGCCACCACGAAGATTGACTTTTCCTTTAAATACGAATCTCCTATTCTTCCTCGTCCCAAATGCAGAACCTATGACATGTGCAGGACAAAATTAGCCAAGCGTAAGCATATTTTGTAGATAACTTTTGATGAGAAAACATTGATTGCATTACCTGAGAGCTGTCCATTAATAAACACATGAAGAGCATGGCCTGTTGACTCAACTATTAGAGTAGGGAGCTCTCCACCACGTAGGAAGGACTCAGTTGAACCAATATCAACACTGTACGCAGGGGAAACATATATACTTATGTCACATAAAGCTAGCATTTCATGTCACAACTCTTAAATAGCAAAGAAATAAAGCATCACTGATAGGTAGGCAACCCAATCCTCCTGAGAAGCAAATTGAGAAGGGTTCAAAAGCACTGATACCAAACTAAACTCACCTAGTTATGTACCACAAATAGTCACTTGTATCTCTGGTAACGTTTATTTGTTCCAAGAGACCAAAAGAACGAATGGATGAGCTGTCATCCAGTGCAGATATATCTTCATTGTAACTCTCCCAAGATAGCATCTCTGAATTAGTTGGTAGCATTTCCATCTTTGATGTTTGAACTCCAACCTGCACATAAAATGTGGAAGCAGTTAAGTCCTTGCTATCAGAGTTCTTTTGCAAGTAACGTGTAGGAACTCAAACTTTTAGAAGAAGCTACAGCAGCTAATGAATATTTTTGAATGTACACAAGTTTCCGAGCCGGTGTATTACGTACTTTGGCTGTGTTGAAGACTACATTTCTGCAGTCAGGAAGGATGCTAATGGACCAAGGAGGCAAATTATAGTGCATGTTGTTGAACATTACTCTTGCAGCAGATTTCCAGTCATTGTTTGACAGGAAAGCAGCACAATCCCCTGTCTCTGAAGAGTACACGTATGCCTACAGTAACAGCAAATATTCAATGAGAAACTGCTGATAATGAAACACGGCAAAAAGATTAATGACACCAATGCAGAATTTTATACCTGTTGAAGGTTTCCTAAGGATGTGATTGCTGCATCTGCAGAAACTAAGGCTTTCTCGCACATCTTGACAGCTTTATGAAGCTCCTTGAGATGACCATATTTTGGCTGTCTTATTAGACCTGTCACACGAAAGGGGCATTAAAGAGTTACCTTCTCTTTCAGTTAAGTGAATTGCCAAATGACACAGTCAAATTATTATGTTGCAAATTTCTTTCAGCACACACAAACTAGAGAAAGGAAGACGCACGAAAATCCTTATAGCATGAGATATCAGCAAAGTAAAATGGTTTCATCAATCATTTTACCATATCAGAGACCAACACAACTTTTTAATAGAATATTCAGAAGCTGTGAATCTAAATTTACACAAGAACAGGTGACGAACAAGTAAACTAAAACTCTACACTCACCGTACTCATCTATTGGAGCATCATAGTCATAGCTAGTAGTGATGAATGGACCTCCTGCTGATCGTCCAAAGTTCGTGCCCCCATGGTACTATCAGGCAAAAAGAGGAAATGTTGTTACCATATGAGACTATATATATAGACTATGTTGCTCGGACTCTCCGAAAATATCGCCGGGTGCGTGTCGGATTCTCCAAAAGCAATATATTTTTGGAGAATCCGACACAGGTGCGGCAGTATTTAGGAGAGTCCCCACAACATAGTATATAGATGCTTATGATCTATATGAAAAATATCTATATCAGGCATTTATTGAAACAATTTAATGAAAACTAACCATGTAATAGTTAACAAAAGATCCTCCTCTTTGTATAAATTGAGCCACAGCAAATGCCAAATCCTGAACTGGCCTCTGATGAAGGGTACCGCCAAATTCAGAGAACCTTGCAATGCACGGAAAATAGAGTCAAACATGACCTGACTTCGAAGATAATCAAAACTTGAACATAATCAAAACTTGAGATTACATACCAACCACTCCAAGCCTCAGTCCAGATTGTGGGTTTGTATGGTTTGTTTGGGAAGAAATTATCGCAGTAGAAACCATTACATGTATTGATCTGTTATCAACAGCAGGAAAAATTATGTAAGAGGTTATGGAACTGTTTGAGGAGCCTAAAGATTTAGAGTGCACATTTATGGATTTTATTAGAACCTGGAGCAAACAAATAGAGGTTCAAGAGGAGCAAAACCTTTTCGGTTCATACTAGAAGGTGTAAAATTACTTTACACTATCATGTCACTTAAAGCTAATTATAGGTAAATTTTATAACAAGCATGAACAATGGTAAGCGAGTTGTAATAGCAGGTAAACCTACATTGAACAATTGCGATCCTTTTATATTGTCAGTCTATTATAGGTTAAACTAAATTAAACTTAAAAAAAAGCTATAAATAGAACAATGCGAACTGACTACTACTGTTATGCCAAATGAAAGTAGGAGAAGCTCTAACAACTGAGTTTGCATACCACAGGATCTGGGGCATCTTCTTCCTTGCACATGACCCATGGGACACCTGTATCCAATCCAACTGCCATATTTGCAGCCCATGTTGAATACTGATGGCCCGTTGCTCCGAGTGCCTTGGCTTGCGGCCCATACTCATTCTCAATCTGCAATTGCAGCAGATCAGACAGAAATGTTACATGAGAATTGAACTTAGTTTTAGTTGAATTTGGCTTCAGCAAACAAAAGAAATAGTATAATGAACAAATTGGAGTAAAAGATATACCTGGGATAGTATGATTGGACCACCCTGAGACTCGAATAGGTTATGACTCTTCATCAAGTTAACAATTTTCTGCGCATACCCTTTCATTGCATTCTGCCATGACCATAAAACAATTAAACTTTCATTAACAACCCAACATATAAAAATGATAAATATTCTTCAAAAGGTAATTTTTTTTATTTTTTTTAAGGGGGAAATTGATACCTTGAAAGGTTCATTATCTGCTCTGAATCTAATGCCTGGTACATACTTCAGCCATACTGGAAACCCTCTGTAGAATTGACAGTGAAATTAGTACAAGTATGAAACTACTACTTATCTTTAGATCTAAAGAAGAGCTAAAAGAAGAAGAAAATGTACCCAAAATTCCACTCTGCACAAACATAAGGACCAATTCTAAGATGAGCATAGAGGCCTGCTTTCTGAATTGTTTTTACAAACCTCACCAGGTCATATCTTCCTTCAAAATTGTACTAAAACCCCCACAAAGAACATGAAAAAAGATTTAATCTTTGAGCACAAGACATGAGTAAAAACAAGCTAATTGTACAGAAAGAGCAGAGAAATGAAGTACATTGCCAGGAGAAGGCTCATGAACATTCCAAAACACATAGGTTTCAACCACATCTAAACCTCCTTCTTTTGCTTTGTTTATCAGATCTTCCCACATCTACAAAACCACATTTTGAACCTAACTTCATAAACAACTTCACACTAAAAAACAAGAAAAAAAAAGAGTATAAAATGGGCAAGAATTAGAGTACCTCAGGAGTGCTTCTTGGGTAATGTATAGAACCAGAAAAAAGTAATCTTCTTTGACCATTAATGACAATGGCTTTCCTATCATAAGTAACATCACACTGAATCAACTCGCAGCTGATAAACAACACTATACACCACAGCAAAACCCACTTCTGAACTGAGTTAACCTCCATTATTCCACCTCCTTTTTGCTCTATATCTTACAAACACATCCAAGAACACAACTTTCCTTTTTGGGTGGAGGGAATTTTGAAGCAAGATCAAGAATCTTGGAGCAAAAAGCAAATAAAAGTGGGGAAATATGTGGAGGGGTGGGACTTAATTGCAATGTAGTTGAACTGCAAGTAAGTCCACTTTAGCTTTGAACAGCACCACACCACACCACACTGCTTCTGTCCAAGTAATTGCCTCTTTCTCCACCTCAAAACTATAGTTGTAAGTCTTGGAAGTGTAAATACAAGTTATATATAGAGACAGTTGTAATGTAATGTACAGCTTTAATTCACTATTGCCGAGAAAAAATAAAAAGAGAGAGAGAGAGAGAGAAAGTTATAAGTGCGTGACTGTGAGCTCAACACTCAAAAAGAAGTAAAAATATAGTTTAATAAGTTAAAGCACATAGTAGTAAAAGAAGCTGACAAACAGAAAAAAGAACAGGATTATCATGTGTAAATCTAAGAGGCTTTCCCATTATTTTCTTTTCATTATTTTATTTTATTTTATTTTTATGGGTGCTTACTTTCTTTACAAGAGGTCATCGAAACAGTGAAAATAGCCTCCCGTAGAAATATAAAAAAGATTACCTAAATAAATTTTTGTGATCCGATTCTTCTTCGAATCATAAATATAACGGGAACTTAGTGCATCAAACTGTCCTTTTATCAGGACGGATGCACTCTTAACGAAGCGGTGTTTCATGAAATTGTTTAACTAAATATATGTATCAATGTTGTGTGGAAACAGAAAAGTAAGAAAAAATAATACCACTTGACATAAATTGTCTCTTGATGCGTTGGTGGTGCTTAATTTTGCTGTAAAGGAGAGTTCGAACCTTAACTAGCACAATTTTTTTTGCAAATATTTGAAAGAGTCTGTCTGATTAAAATTGTGATGAAGTATAATTGAATCTTGGATCTTTTCTAACTTGAAATTCAACAAAATTAATAGACTAGGAATTTTTTTGTCTAGAAGTATGATAATTGAAATTATAATTCATGTACGTCTATAAATATTGACGCATAATTGAAATTATAATTCATGTATGTCTATAAATTTTGACGTCACTTATTAAAATTCATTCATATGCCCCTGTCTTTTATTATTTGCTTTCATATTATTATTAATTATTCACACCGTATAATTAAAAGAGTGAACCGCTCTTTATAAAAAAAAATTATTTTGAAGACTCTAACGCAAAATAATCCTTATACAACTATAATGATTTTTTTTTGGGGTGGGGGAGTTATTGGGTGAAATTAAAGTATTCTGGCGGGAGAATAATTCTGGCGCATTAATGAAATGAGTGCAGGATTTGCGGGGTCATTATTTAATTAGTGTCAAATACGTGGCTAGATTTATTTTCAAAAATCTTTGTATAAGCCTTTTTTTAAATGTTTTGCTTTGCAGATAAGGAGTCGTGTTTTAAGCATTTGTTACAGGAAGCAATGTTATTCACTACCTGTTTTTCCTAGCTGTCACTGCAGATGGTCAAACTATACATGTGATATTTAAGATCCACAGAATTTTAATTTCAAGTCATTTAATTGTTATTTGTTGACATATAATTAAAAATGAAATCCAAGATTCCTAATCTGACGTGATGAGAATATTTTAAATGATTTTAAAATTTAAACTTATATATTGTCAAGTGGAAAGTTCAGTTTCACTTGATTTTGAATGACGGAATAGATTGATTAGGAAATTTCCTAATACATTTGTATTTTTTTCCAGTGACAAGACAGAACTTCACTTCGTTTTGTATAACAAGTAATGAAGTCTTAAGAGTTGTAATCTTAGATTATAATCTATCATTTTGCATCTAATTGTACTTTTAAGTCATTCGCATGTGATTATCTGAACTGATTTTGATTATATAAAAACAAATCCTTAAAATTATTCTCTTCAGTTGAAACAAAATTATACGTGTTAATCCATAAAATGACTTATTAATACGAATTATGAGTTCAATGTAATGATCATTTTAAACTGATTCAACTAAATAATCTCATAGTCCCAACAAAATAAGTTTACAATTTTCTTTCTTTCCTTTTCATTTGTAAAACTTTTTGCCATACGGGAGAAGTAAGAATCAACAATTTGTTTTTACTTATATATGGACAATCTATTGTGAATTGTTTTAATGATAAAAATTGGAGTTAATTTTATTCATGGTTATTGAACTTTTGTGTTTGTTACCCAAAAGTCACTTTACTTTTACACAAAAATCATTTTACTTTGCTCTATTTATCACATAAATCATATTTTTACTTGAAAACTCTATTATACCCTTGAAATTATATAAACCTTCATATTTATGTAGTACCTTCTATATTATATAATATATTTTAACTATGTGTTTTATTGATAAATAAAATAACTTAATATTATTTAATTTATATATTTTTTAATATATTCGTATATTTAAATTTTTATTAATGTTAATTTTCAAAATATGTTAGTAGTGACATTAAATTTGTGAGTAACTTTAATATATATTAGTAGGAAATAAATCGGCAAGTACATTTTCGTGAGAAAATTCGCAGGTTAACAAATAAGAAAATGAGGGAAAAATCATATGCTAATATGAAGGAAAATTCCTTAGGTACTACATGCGA
Organism: Nicotiana noctiflora; assembly: GCA_032618575.1. Lineage (NCBI taxonomy): Eukaryota > Viridiplantae > Streptophyta > Magnoliopsida > Solanales > Solanaceae > Nicotiana > Nicotiana noctiflora. The sequence goes on from JASVEL010000717.1 coordinate 17,409, forward strand.
ATTTAGCTGGGGATATTTTCTTGGGGATTTACCCGGACAATTGGGTATTTGAAAAATTATATTAGTAGAAATCAGAAAAAAACGTCCAAACAAAATCGATCAAAGTTGGTCGGTAATTACACACCAACTTTAGTCGTTCAATTAAATAAAAAAATGCTGAAAAAGTTATTTTACAGTGCTACTAATATATCTTGAAAATTAACGTTAAAAAAAATATATATGAATATATTATAAAAATAATAAATAAAATAATATTAAGTTATTTATTATAAATAAAATAGATGGATAAAAATACATGTATAGTATATAATATAGAAAGTATTACATAAATACGAATGTTTATAAAATATCAAGGGTATAATTAACTTTTCAAGTAAAAATATGATTTTTGTGATAATTAGAGTAAAGTAAAATGATTTTTGTGTAACAAAGAAAAGAAAAGTAATTTTTGTGTAATAAACACAAAATTGAATGATTTTTACGTAACAAAAAAAAAAGTAACTTTTACGTAACAAACACAAAAGTTCAATGATCATTAATAAAATTATCTCTAAAAATTGCAATAAAAACTAACAAGTATTTGCGTGCCACATGTTGTGACTTACCAGAAGCAAAAACACTTAAAATGTGAAAAGATAACGACAAATTAAATAGACTTAAATCCAATAAACATGAAAGCTTTCTCAGACGTAACGTAATAACCTCTAATTTGTCATGTATACAAGAATTGAAGCCCTCACCGACACTACCATATATTGGTCGTACATGAATTTGATTTGTGTCAAAAAAAAAAAAAAAAAAAGATACTAAAGTGTTGAAACTTATATATATAGATATGATTATGTATACCACTTCTCTAACAGTTTCAGCTTGCAATTCAATACTTTAAACCAAATTGTTTTGGTTAAAGTAGCAAATACAAAGGACAGGAAGAAAAATCTCTTTTCGAGATCTAGTGTTACAATCCAATTAATATAGTGTTAATTAAGTGAGACGTTTAACTGAGGATGAATAATAGTTTAAACGAATGCTTATACAATTAAAATAATTAAACAACTTTTTTCAAAAGTGTACCCGTTATGATCCGGTCCATCCCGGACTCCATACATAACGGAAGCTTAGTATACCGTTCTTTTTTTGTATTTTTTTTTTACAAAATCTTCAAAAGCCAGACACTAGTATAGAATATGCATTATTCATTCAGAAAAATGGTTTGGCCCTACTGACCGAATTGGCACCACAACTACAATCCATTTTAAAGCATACTATAGTACGTGTGAAGTTGCTTGGACGCCCTGTGGACTGAGTTACGCTCAAAACTTTTTGGTTCGGTCATTTTCATCTCAGAAGAGTAAAGCTCAAACACCTCTCTCTCTCTCTCTCTTTCCTTTGGCAATAACTACTGCTCATTTACAACTTAGTGCAGTGAAGAGGCAGAGTTACAGCTTATTGCCACTATTTTCATGGATGTCGTTTTTCCAATGCGTGATGTAGTGTCAATATCCCAAAATCATGTCATAATTTTCTAGTGTAATATAGCCCATTAGCTGCCACGGCTATGGTTGCTACTTACATATGAGTAGTGTCAAACTTGGCTACCAATTTTTCTAAGAACTTATAACACATGTCAACATTCAACAAGAAAAGCCAATTCGTTAAATGAAATGGTGGGAGCGGTCGAGTAGTTGGAAATTTTTAAAAGTTATATTCCACTAATTAAAGTTTCCTTCTTGTTTTTATTCTTTGTCCTTTTTTATTTATTTATTAGTCTTTTGTATCTTAAAGAGTGGTCCCCCACAAGACCGGAGATAAGCTAATTTGCTTCAGTAGGAAGGAGCACTATATGGTTCAACTTTACTATATTATTTTAAAATTGCAATATAGCATAATGGAACAGAATTTTATGTTTATGATATTAAAGCTTTTACATGAGAATATATATACTTCTCCATTACCTGAAACATTGCATGAAAAGTCGCAACGCTTTCATGCTATGTTGCTACTCCTATCATAAAGTCCGATTGGATGAACAGAAATAAAAATAAGGTTGTTATAACATTGTAAAAGTAAAATGTGTAACTTCAAATATATATAAAAAAAAACGAGTAGTAGTTTTTCTTCTCTTTTGTTGTAATATGACCCGGCTAAATATATCACTTAATACTTACATGTTATTTGAACAGGTCACATTATTCAAATTTAATGAATTAGACGAGTTACACTTTATTCTCTCTTAAGTCCTAAATATACCTAACCTTGCAAAATAGAATTCATCCTTTAGTCTCAGGTTGACCTTAAACTAGTTCCTAACTACAAGGTTTAAGTTTCTACCAATCAATATATGGTCAATCTCACAACGAAAAGTAACATAAGACATTATTTCGTTCGATCTAAAATAAGTTATTTTTTAGCTATTTTATACTTATTAAAAATCCACCTTTTAATATTAATTAGCAATGAAATTGATCATGTTAACATTTACTATCTTTTCACATAAACACTCCTAACACATACTCCAACAATATAGAAAAATAATAGTAGATTTTAATTTATGAAATTTTAAAAAATCATTTATTTTCTAAAAAATAAGATAAAAAATTACTTATTTTAAAAGGAGGAAGTAAGCAGTTAAATAGTCCCTACACTTCTAATTGTCGGACAAAAAGGGCATTTTCATATCTGTCCTATTAGTCCGTGGTCAAAGAAGCGAGGCAAACGCCAAACGGAATACTTAGTTGATCCAAGGGGAAGGGGCCAATTCTTTTCTTTTTATTATTATTAAATTGTTTCAAGCTATCATTTAATTTGAGTGGAAATTGTAAATGAATAAACATTGGATACTAAGTGGTTGCTGCAGTCTTTTGAGAGTCAAAATAATACTAGGAGTATTAAGCCTTTTTGTTGCTGTTGTTAACTTTTCCATTACGCTTTTTAAGCTTTCGACGGCGTGATGAACGGGCAGATTGCAGATTCTGTTTAACTATTTCATACTATACTAATTACTTGTAGTACCCCCACTAATCACTACTAAAAGCTCACTTTAGACATTCTTATTGAGTCTGTTCACATTTTTGTTTTAATTAATGATTTTTCACGTCAAGAGTGTATTAAGTTGGCACAATAATGTCAGTAGTTGTTAATAAAAAAGTATAAGAAAATAATTTCGTCCAAATCAGTGGATAATGTGACCCAAAAAATGACAGAATTTCTGAGCGATTAATTAAGCATGGGATTTACCTAATTGATTTCCCGCTGCCGTGTATGCAACCGCGGAGTTAGAGTGCAGAGAACGGGTTCGATCGCACTTAGTAACTTTGATTCAAACTTTATATTTAACTTTAAAAGATTATTGAATATATATACAAATTATTAATTTAGAACCAAATAAGTAAAATGATTAAAATTTAGAACTCATAAACTTAAAGTTTTGACTCCGCCTCAGATTGTATGTTGTCTTCGTCTCATGGTTATTTGTTGTTTTTACTCTCTTTGTCTCAAGAAGAAAGGTATAGTCAAATAACAAGAGAGTCACCCCATTCAACTTTTTTGGCGAGAACTCGAACATTAATATTGTTTTTAATCATTCCTTCAAAATCATTAATCAAAACTATGTAGGTGCTAGAAAACACGATTTCGTTATCGTTGAAGATATTTTAAGATTATTTAAAAATCGAATAAAAACTATTACTATATTCTTTAAATAATGGCCATTCATTTGGTAAGGGATGGATCGGAGCGCTATTTTTGTTTCCTCTACCGATAGGCTAAAAAAATGGTCGTAATTAATGTGTTAGCTAAAGCTCTGTATAACTAACTCTTGAGACCATCCGAAGGTCAAAGATCAAGTTTTGCACACTACGGGCTGTTTGTAAATGATTATTGTGATAATTTCTAAGTTTGTACCAATGAAGAAATGCGTTGGGTCCTATCATAAAGTACTGTTCCATTTCAACACAACACCAGGGCAAAGGCCAACAATAATATAACTGTGTCCGATGAAAGTTTAGTCTGAAATAGTAAAGCAAAAAAGGGAGTATCTTTAACTTACACCCAAAAGAAAAAGATGTCCAATTCATCTTTTAAGTACTGATTGGTTCTAGATGACCATATAAAAAAAAAGGAAGATATAAGAAATAATGAAATTAAATAATTCATCTCCAAAAAAGAAAAAAGAGTAAGTAATAAGCGTGGAGGAAGAGGGATGGTTGGTCAGTCTTTGTCGAATTGGCAATTGAATAAACACTCATTGTGTTTCTTTTATTTTGTTTTGAGGTTATATTTTTGCAAGAGACAAATGTCCCCTAGTTGCACGATTACATATACACCAAATGCCTTCCTTACGCACTTCCCATCCCAATCTTACTACTCGTGTAAATGTTTGCTAGTGCTAAAATATATACTATTTGGCTCAAAATTTATTGGTCGCTTTGTAAATTTAAAATAATAGATATGAATTGAAGGTCAATCATAGCAAGTCGTAACAAATTATGAATCTAGAAAAGAAAGAGATAACAAGAAATGTTCATGCTAGCAACAGAAAAGATAGGCGAACTTTATTCATGATAATAGAGTGGTGGTCTGCCTCCTCATGAGGAGGTTCAGAGCCTTACAATCATGTTTATTTTGATCTACCCTCTTTCTGCTTTCATTTGTGGGTTATCACTCTGTGTTTTGCTCTATATCTCTAGAGCCCCTATGGGGAGAGAGTGGAACCCCTATTTCTCTCTCTTCCCCTAATATTTATAGATATGAATTATATAAGTTGGCCCTTGATGGTTGGGCCCACATTAGAGGGTTATTTTAAATATAACAGGTAGATCGTAATCTTAATAACCATTTTAGGCGGATGCGAAAGATATCCTTAATTAGGAGTGATCATAGCACTTATTATTCTTGCATTAGCCGAGAGGAACGATTAACCTCGTCGACTGTCATAGAGTCGGGTTCTGACCCATACAATTAGTCCATCCGCTTATCATGGTCGCCTCGAAGTCGAGCTTAATGAGTGAATTTTAGCGATCACGAAATGGATAGTTTCTGGGCGAGGAGCGGGTGACGACTACTTGTGTCGAGATCATGGCTCCCCTCCCCAGCGAAGGCCTGATCTCTCGTACACGAGTATCGCCGGCGAAGGGAAATAATCAGTACGCCGTAATGTGGATGCGATACGCATAATCAGTATGAATTTTGCGATGGCGTAGGGTTTACCCAACCCTTAGCGATAGGTTTATTTGTTTTCTTATAATGAGCGAGATGACGATCGTGATCGGGTGGGTACTTTATGGCGCCAATCATGGCGACGCCCGTTTCGATAGAATTGAACCGTTTTTGACGGTTGGATATGCAATTAATGACACCCATCGGTTTTCCCAAAAATTGATTACGTTGCATAGTTTGAGGCATTTGGTTCTTGGCATTTTCTAGTTTACTTGTGAGATTTTGGAGCTCTTATTTCTTGTGAACTTTAGAGTTCTTTCCCTTTTGCAACAAGTTCTTCATTGTTCTTAGTCAAATTCGACATTCTACTATATTCTTCAGACAACTAATCGATGGCTAGTTCTTCTCCCCGTGAAGTTCTTCCGAAGGGGCTGCCGATCAATCCCCCGGTGATTGAAGGCCCATCTCCGGTGTAGTTGAATTTGTTGGCGAAGGCGCATGGCCCGAGTCCCAGTTCAACCGCAGTTGAATTTGTTGGCGAAAGCGCATGGCGTGAGTCCCTGTTCAACCGTAGTTGAATTTGTTAGCGAAGGCGTATGGCCTGAGTCCCATTTCAACTGTAGTTGACTTTGTTAAGTGTTTGAAGTGTTGAACGGCTAAGCTCGATTTTCATTTTGAGGCTTCGAGCGGTGTACGCCTGGTTTTCTGGGTATGCGGGTAAGAGAGAGAGCAGGCTTGCTCTAGTTGGGTTATTTTTTCCTTTTCCGACGTCCCCTTTTCTTTTGATTACAGGAAGAACTATGCGATCCTGCTAGGAAATCCCGATAGACGACGCCAAATTGTTTGACTCAAAAGTTATCGGTTACTTTATGAATACAAAACAATATACATGGGTTGAGGGCCAACCATAACAAATCGTAATAAATCGAGAATCAAGTAAATGAAATGATAATTAAGAATAGTTCTTATAGTAGTTGAAGACATGGATGATCTTTATTGATGATAATAGGGTGGTCTGTCTCTCCGTAGGGAGGTTGAGAGCCTTACAATCATGTTTTCTTTTGATCTTCTATTTCTTTTGTGTAGTTCCGATTCTCTCTCATTATTTCTCTCTATGTTTTTAAAGTCTCCATAGGGAAGGAGAGGAACTCATTTTTTGGCTTCCTTTCTTGGTATTTATAACTATAAACTGCATAAGCTGGCATTCGATGGTTGGGACCACATCAAGAGGTTATTTTCGACATAGCGGATGGGCCGTAGCCTTAATGATCATCTTAGGCGGGCATTTAGTGTCGTTAATTAGGAGCGGTCATGCCATTTATTAATCTTGCCTTACTCAAAAAAATGATTAACTTTATCGATTGTTATAGAGTCGACCCATACAATTTTATTTCTATCCAACTTGATTACGTTCATAGTCCATACTGCCATGCGGAAGTTTCCATTACACAACAAATTAATTGGAGAGATGCAAATTGTGGTAATTTGTCTGTTTTGAAATTGCGTTCATAAATCAAAGTATATACTGATTAATCATCATCAACCAAAAAAAAAATTCCATTATATTTTTTTTCTATACTCTCATATTGGTTAATATTTCTTATAGTAGTCTGTTTCTTCTCTTATTCTATCAACTCCACCCTTAAAACAAAGAAGTGTTAAAATGCTTTATAAACCAAACATATCAAAGTAACCAAAATAAATCAAGATTGAAAAGAAAAATATAAAATCATACAGAATTTGATAAGGTTTGATATTGGTATAAGGATAGCAATTTAAGAATCAAATATAAAAACACCAAATTGAATCATTTCAAGAACATATCGAACTGAGATATGAACACCCATAACTATAACTGGTTTGGGATTATAAGTTAAAACATAGTAGTAGTAGTAACTATGTTATACATTGTGTTCGTCAACTGCTGAATTATGTTTTAATTTTTCAAAGGTGGAGACAACAACATTTTGCTATGAACAATGTAGAAATACTGAAATAATACCATTTCGAGTAGGTATTACACGAGTAAAACGCGATAATGGGCTGCCTAAGCGTGATTGTTTGGTGATATAAAAGTCTAGAAGCCGAAGAAGTGAAAGGAAGAGTTGTAATGAGGTACGGTAGTTCGCTTGGGTCCACTACTAAAGCAAGGGGCACGTGGCAGTCATAATTGTCGTCAATAATTATTAACGCCGTGACCCCTCTTTACATTTAATTACCGCTACCGAACTTTTCTGTCTGCTTTTCACTGTCAAAGATGCCCCCATTCGGTTAGCGTCGGTGGGCTGAATATACATAATCGGACTTGCATCTTTTTATATATTCCTTTCAACTAGTGTTATGATTCGACTTAATTTGCGTAACAACTATTAAACGGCCTTCAAACGTGGAGTGTTACGCGTGTCTATAGTGTATAATCGGACGTCTAGAATATAAATTTTACGAGACTAAATTTCACACATAAATATTAGGACAATTTTCAAATACGTTACCCAAGGATGAATCACAAAAAAATCTATTAAAACACTAGTATCAATCACCACTTTTTATTCTCTTGGAATATTCTTTCTTCCTTTTTATTTACTACGTCTATAATATATAGTGCATCCATGAAATTCTTTTTGTATGGCACCATATTTGCTCCTTTGCAGGGGTGTTTTTGAGTATTGTTGAGAAACATATTAAGGAGTATGTTAAATTTTGGTCAAACACTGGTGGTTTTGCCAAAAAAAAAAGAAGGGGATCTTCTCATCTTTGTGCAGACAACGTGGTTAGATTTGGTTGCTTTGACTTCTGCTCGAGTTGCTTTTTATTTATTATTAATTGTTAAAGGAGGAAAAGAAAAGTTGTGCCTTTTTCCCCTCTGCTCAAGCGGATAAGAATTAACGGATAGTAAACATGCATAATTCGCCGGAATTTGTGACGTGATTACTTCCTTTCGGTAGGACAAATGACATAATTTCTTATTCATTAATCATTATGTCTTAGTTTAATCCACAAATTACAAAATTATCAAATTCCTTAATTAACTCATTACAAAGAGTAGCCTCTATTTGTCTCAATTATTACTCTGTGACCGTGGTGCAACCCGTTATTACTATGTTTTTAACGGTAAAACAAGAAAGAAGAAGAGCTAGTTATGACTTTGCAACGGTTATGTTTTTAACCTTTTATTATTGTCAATCTAACGGTTAATTAATATAAGAGTTTTTTGACATATTCAATCATTTATAGTTGGTGCTATCCACCTCCCGCATTCATCGCTTGAACTCTAATTAGTTAGATCTTTGTGTTAAAAAAAATAGTATGTGTATTAACAATCAAATTTTGGTTTTTCTTTACTAAAGCATAGCAAGTGATTTAAGTGATTCCAGGATCTAACCGTTGATGATTTAACCAAAAGTGCATATAGTTAAGTTAATAATCATAAGTGATCATCTCAACTTATGATTTTTTTCTGCTTTTGATTTATAAGCATTTTTTATTATTTTACCCATTAGACGTTTAAATAATATAGAAAATAAATTACTTTTAAGTTGATTTGACCAACGTATAATTAACTTAACAAACACCCTCAACTTAAATCCTCTTATTTAACTTCAGTAGGTGTTGGTGATGTAAACCATATAGACCTGTTTAATTACTTAATTGTACATCAATTAATTATTTAAGAATATTCAAAAGTTCGTTGGTGCTAAGTAACATAAACACATGCATGAAGCAAATTAGCAAAATAAGAATGACAAGTTCCACAAGTTTAAGTTTGCCAACAACAATTATGATATGACCCTTGACCCTTCATGAGTACTGTGGTACCAACCAAGCATAGGATATAGCAAATTAATTAGGATTTAGCACGCCCCTATACAAAATGGTTCCTTCATTTTCACGACTCGTTTATTATGTATGAGATTTGTGCATGCTATTACTCTTTTGCATGTGATTTCCACAATACCATGATAGTATCCTAAAATTTGGGGGTTGGTTGTATTCGCCTTTTGTCACTAAAACATATTTTTCGCATAATTTCTGTCTCCATGTCTTTACTTCTCTCTTTCCCTTTTCATTTTTCTTTTTCTCCTGAGCTTTCGCTTTAGTTCTTTGTTCCTTGACCTCTTTAACACCTATCATATGCATCAATATAGTTAGTTTCCACTAAGAGCATGCTTGGAAAGCCACCTAGGAATTAAATTTGAGTGTAATTGAATATAATTACACAGTTTGACATGTTTGTTTGGCCAAGTAATTACTTGGAGCATGTTTGGAAAGCCACCTAGGAGTTGGATTTGGGTGTAATTTGGTGTAATTATACAGTTTGGCATGTTTGTTTGGCCAAGTAATTACTTGGTCAGCATGGAATTGAGTGTAATTGGAGGGGTATAATTACACTCTCCAATTCTCAAGGGGAGGTGAGAATTGGTGGTAATTACACTGTGTAATTACAAGGTTATTTTTTATTTTTGTTCCTTTTTAATTTATTTTAATTTATTTTGTTTATAACTTTTTATTTCTATTATTTTAATTTTTATTTTTACTTTTTAATTTCTTTTAAAATTGTAAAATATATTTTTCTTTGTACATTATTTCTCTTCCTTTATTTCTTGTTATTTTATGTAATTGCTTATATTTTATTTTTTTTATTTTATTATTTTATTTTTTGAAACTTCACCTCCTAATATTATAAATAACGAGACATTCACAAACTTATCATCTAACGAGTGATGTAATTAAAGTGGAATTTCATTGTTGAATGTGGTTATAAACTGTGGTTATAAACTTATTATGTTTCATAATCTAAATTATAGTGGAACTTACTATTATTATGTTGGAATTTGACATATGCTAAATAATTTTTTAAAAAAATATTTTTAAATTGTGTTAAATTCATGATTCCAATTTACTTATTTTAGTAGTATTAACTCACTCACATGTTGTTCATTTTTTAGTTAAAATTGATAGATCAGTTTTGTCAAACATTTGAATAATGTTATGACATTATATTTATAAATATTAATTTATTTTATCAAATATGAATTTCATAATACTTACAAAATAGCGTATATTTTAAATTTTTGTACGTATCTAAACTAAATATTATTAATTTAAAATATATAGATAAATTTTTACAATATTAGTTTATATATAATTACTTATTAATGTATATTCATGAAAAATATACATCTTAAATATCACATATAATATTATTTATACTTATAAAAATTTATAGGCATATATTTAGTATATTAACTTTTAGTTTTGATAATTACTTAATTTAAAATTTAATTTAATTGTGTAATTACACTTGTATAATCAAACAGTAAACTTGTAATTACACAATAATTACACTATGACAAACAACATGTCGTCGTAATTACACAACTGAGTAATTATTAGGGTGTGAAATTATTACCATAGTAATTACACAAATTTCAATTACATGGTGGCTTTCCAAACGGACTCTCCAATATACACAACTGGTGAGCATGGAATTGGATGTAATTGGATGGATGTAATTATACTCTCCAACTCTCAAAGGGGAGGTGAGAATTGGTGGTAATTATGTTGTGTAATTACATGGTTATTTTTTATTTTCTTTCCTTTTTATTTTTATTTTAATTTACTTTCTTTATAAATTTTTATTTCTACTATTATTATTTTTTAAAATTTATTATTACTTTTTAATATCTTTTAAAATTTTAAAATATATATTTTTATTTGTACATTATTTATCTTTTACTTTTTCCTTTATTTCTTGTTATTTTATGTAATTGCTGATATTTTATTTTTATTTATTTTATTATTCTATTTTTTCGAAACTACACCTCCTAATAATAAATAATGAGTCATTTACAAACTTGTCATATAATGAGTAATGTAATTAAAGTAGAATTTCATTGTTGAATATCGTTTTAAACTTATTATGTTTCCTAATCTAAAATTATAGTGGAACTTACTCTTATTATGTTAGAATTTGACATATGCTAAATAATTTTTTTTTGAATTTTGAATTTATGTTATATTCATGGTTCTAATTTACGTGTTTTAGTAGTATTGACTCACGTCGCATGTTGTTCATTTTTTAATTAGAATCTATAGATCAGTTTTGTCAAATATTTGAATAATGTTATGACCTTATATTTATAAGTATTAATTTATTTTATCAAATATAAACTCCATGATGTTCTTACAAAAAAAACGTATATTTTTAATTTTTGTACGTATCTAAACTAAATATTATTAATTTAAAATATATAGATAAATTATTTTTACAATATTAGTTATAAATATATGATTATTTATTAATGTATAATGTATATTCATGAAAAATATACATCTTAAATACCAAATATAATATTATTTATACTTATAAAAATTTATAGGCATATATTTATTATATTAACTTTTAAGTTTTGATAATTATTTAATTTAAAATTTAATCTAACCGAGTAATTATACTTGTGGAACCAAACAATAAATTTGTTATTACATTATGACAAACAAACAGGTTGTCGTAATTACACAACTGAGTAATAACTCGATTGTGTAATTATTACCCTAATAATTACACGAATTCCAATTATAGGGTAGCTTTCCAAACATACTTTAGTTTTTTGCCACACATAATGCAATTTACAAATTTAAATATATCTGAACAAAGAATCGCGGAGTAATATTTTTCCCTTTTGACTAATTAGTAAAAACTAAAGTAAATCAGAGGATAGGATTTACATTATCTGAATGGGCAGTTCAATTGAATCTCTTTGTCAGAAAATTATACTATGCAAGAAGGTAAAGAAACATACTTTCTGGTTCAAATTTGTCATAGACGGAGTGGTAATGATTCGTTCGTTGACACCTAATTCGATCTTCAAATGATGACATTCTTGCATTATTTAATCCATTTATAAGAATTTCTAGCTTCATCATGGCTAAAATGGTTAGCCATTCATCTTCTAGCCCTATGGTGTTGGTCGAATAATTTCTAGTAAAACATAATAGAGAATATTCTCTATTAGATTAATCAAACAAGGCAAAGTGAAAACATTTACCAAGAACAAAGCCCCTACTCTTGGATAGACAGTTGAAACTAAGCTTTGGTAATAAAAAGTTTAGAGCTTAATGAGGAATAGTGAAGAATGGGACCAACATGGAGACAGAAGAATCAAGGTATATGGGGACGTTAGATCTCCAGTACGAGAGAGGTATGGGGTAATATATTTTTCCTCCGAAGAGATCACAAAAGTGATTGGTCATTGCTAATTTGGTCCTATTCTATGCTTCAACTTCTTTGCTTCTTCTTTAAGAATTTCCAGAGCCGATCTTATTAGTCATATATATATATATATATAATATAGGTTCAAATTATTTTCATTCCTTAACGTAACGTGGCTCTCTTGGTACCAAAGAAGGCCTGTTTACATTTTAAAAAATGTGACTCAAAATTGAATAACTTTGTACTATTTTGTCGAGCAATATCACTTGAGTATGTCCAGCTTTTATCCTTTTGTTGATGATAGGGATACTGCCATATCCCCAGTAACATGAGTTTCTGTTACACTATTTGTTTTGTTTCACATAGTTCTAGCTTTTCTGTCCTTGCTACATTTTCTCCTTTAATTTGTTTCGTTTTTCTATCGCAAACCGGGGGTAGATTACGAACTCAATATTAGTACTCCCTCTAGTCCAAAATAAGTGATTTTTAGTAGTTTTTTGGCAGTCCAAAATAAGTAATTTTTTTAAATTTTAAGATTGAATTAATTATTTTTTTTTACATTGTCTTTGAAGTAAATAATATTGAAATATGTGTTAGGAGTGTTTATGTGAGATAGTAAAAGTTAATATGGTCAATTTCATTGCTATTTAACGCTAAAGGTGAGTTTCTTAATACGTGTGAAAAACAAATCACTTATTTTGGATCGAAGGGAGTAATAAATTATACTACATCCGTTTCATATTAGATGAGGTACTTTTCTTTTTAGTTTGTTCCAAAACAAGTGACACATTTCTAAATTTGAAAATAATTCAACTTTAAACCGTTTATTTTACCCATTTAACCTTAATGAAAAGATTTTATAGCCACACAAATACCATAGCCACCCCGCAAACCATTTACCCTTTAAGCTTTTAGGACTATAATTCAACGACGCCACCTCGTTCATTAAACCCACATCTGTCACCCCCCTTAGCGACTCGTTTTCAATTGAAGAATACAACTGGCCCAGCAGCGGCAACATAACAGAATCCCTTAGCAACAGATTCTCATTTGTGGGAATCTCAATTACACGCGGCCTCCCGTCCGGATGGACTGTTGCATTCATGACCCCATCACGAAACATGCAGACGTCCTCAGAGTTCAAGTCAGAATCGGAAGAGGACCCCTCTCCCGTCGCCGCCACCTCCGTCGAAGGAGTACTCGAGTCGCCGATGTCCACAATCCCCCGAGATGGCTCTCCCACCTCAAATCTATGAGTAGAGGATTGAGCGGTAGGGGAAGCACTTCCCTATCGCTCCTCTTGAACCTGAAATTCATCTTGGCCCGCCCCCTGGAACGCGCGCCACGTCAACTTCCTCCCTCGCCTCAGAGGGGGGGGGGGCAGGGAATCCATATTTATCACCTCATTGGCAGAGGGCCGAGTTGCTGAGGGAGCCGGAGGGAGAATGGTTCTTCGCCTAATTAAAGTCCTCTCCTATTCATCGTGAGAGGGAAATGCCTCCCGAGGGCGAACTTCTCCCGACATGCCCCCACCATCGAGCAAGGGACGCACACGAGAAGGCACAGCTACAGAATCAATAGAAGCGGCCCTAGGCACCTGAGCGGCCGCTAGCGGAGTGAAGAACCTGGCGATCGCCCCAGGCCACCGAAATACTAGCTGAGGAGCCTTGCCGTGGTATACCCGCCCTGCAAATATACGGAATTGGGTCAATCCCAGGTCATGGAAACAACTAGGATTAAATACACTCAAAAAAGGCAAATCCCTTACCTACAGCCGCCCCCCGACCATATCTCCTCCAGAAAGACGACCACGAATGGATCCCCTCAATGTGCGGAAGGATAACCTCGAGCCATCCGCGCAGACCGGTGAATAAAGACGGGGGTGACTTGTCGGCTACAGAAATAACAACAAAACAGTGACCACCCAAAAATCAAGAAGGGAACGAAGTCGACCTTATCAAAGAAAGGAAATAAAAGTAGACCCTATCAAAGAAACAGAGTATAACTTATGCCTATGATTCCAAGTCTCTGGAAATCTTGGAGAGAGCGCCACCAAATGACCGGTCCGGATATAGAAAAATTGTTCAAACTAACGGGGCTCGACCTCGTCATCTAGAGCAGCCACTAAGCCCTACGACCCGCGCGGGACCATCCAGATCATACTCCCCCGAATTTGCTGAGGGGCGTATAGAGCGAGCACATGCTGCAGCGTAACCGGTCAGCCAGCTCCGAGAACTTCAACAACATCGCCAAAAGCTTGTACAAAGATGGGGTAAGTTGCCCCGGACACACATTATAATACCGGCATAAATCAACTACCAGGTTGGGGAGGGGGACCCTGAAACCCAGCCTGAGGGAATAAGAATAGAACACGCAGTACCCGACATGATCGGTGTGGACCCGTTCCTCCGGTCGGGCCAGCACAACATCGGCATGAGAAGGGATGAGCCCTTGTTCACGTAACTGGGTCATACCCACTTCCCCCATCAACGGGGCCTCATCAACTCGGTCATCTCCTCCATCTACGGTGAAATAATCCACCGCCAAGCTCCCCACTGCCGGGAGTATTTCATCTACTGCGGGTATTCTCTCAGCTTCATTCCGACCGCCATCCGCAAGTACCAGAGACAATCCTTCGATCACCGGAGGACTAACCGATACCAATGTCGGAAGACCGTCGCAAGAAGAAGAGCCAACCATTGATTCAGGTCACTTGAAAGATAAGGGAGAATGATGAAGCCAACTGAGAACAAACGACAACGTTTTGGAGAAAGAATAGAATTCTTTAAAATTCACCAAAGATGAGAGCTACAAGTAAACCAAAGATTGTTGAATATCAGACATCTCAAACCTTCTTATAGGCAACTGAATCAAACCTCGAGAAAATGAGAGCCGCCATTAAATGTGCATCCCAACCGTAAAAAAATGGTTCAGTTTCATCAAAACTGCCGCCACCACGATTGAAACCTACGAGTATACGCTGAAATCGCGGCTACCATCTCGAATGCCTCGAACATACAGACGCCTTACCGACCGAGGCGACTAGACTTAGCGTCCCAAAGCCCGCACAGACGAAACATATTGTAACCTATGATTACGACGTACCTACCATTTTTCTTCGCCACGATTATTCGCACACGCGATCGTACATCCCCCATGAAAAAGAAATAGTGATAAAGCGCCATAAGCGATTATCGTCCCCTCGCCCGGAAAGGGTTGCTCTTCGATCGGTCATATCCATTAATAATATATATCCCAAAAATCTCCCATGATTAGTGTATGGGCTATAATTTGATCCTACAATAATCAACTAGATTAACTATTTCCCTCGACTAATATAAACGTAACAAGCGGCGGGACAACCCCGACCAAGAGTACTACCCGCATCAGCCTAGGAATTTTGGCCGGGGTCGATGCTTTCCTGGTATGCCCAAAATAATCTCCTGATATGTGCCCGATCTCCAATAAAGTCAACGGGTACAGCCAATGTCTATAAATACAGAGGCAGGCATCAGGAAAAGGGTTCCACTCTCTCCCCATGGAGGTTCTAAGAAATATAGAGTACAACGTGGAGTGAGAACCCCATACCAAAAAGACAGAATAAAAGTAGATCTATGAAAACATGATTGTAAAGATCTGAACCTCTCCATGGTGAGGCAAATTAATCCATTATCATGAATAAAGATCACTAATATCTCCTGTTTTCCATACAAGTGTTCTCATTATCTTTTCCCTTACTAAATTTCGATTTGCTATGATTGACCCTTCATATTTATTGATTGTTTTGGATTTATAAATGCTTGTAATATTTTGAGTCGAACACTAGTATTTCACTGTGTGATCATTGTTGGACCACGCTGAGTTTGGCGGAATAGCACCACTCTTACCCTTTAGTGATATGACATCATTTACGTATCTATAACAGCAATAAAAAAAAATTGACAACAATATATGTTAGGGAGATGCTAAACGACCACACTGGTGTGACCCAACTTTGGCCACACCAGTAAAAAGACATAAATGACCCTCTAATTAATTACCCTACATTTTTCCCTCCAAAACACAAAATTAAATTCAAAGTCTTGATGTATGTGAAAATTAAATACTGGGAGATGAAGAGTCTTATGTATTATATTTGTATTTTATTGTATTTATGTGTATTTTATGTTTATACAAACTATACAATTTAGTGTGTATATAATTTATTGTATTTTCTTCCTTTCTTAAAAACAAATACGGTATATGATTTATTATACTTCCTTCATATCAAACCAAGTTAAGTGGACACTTTACCTTATTTATAAAATAGATTCAAACCAAGAAAATTCGGTGGTGCAAGAAAATATTAATTCATATCTACTTATTATTTATATTTCATAATTAAATTACTAATTATACTACAACAAATTTGATTATTGGTGATAAATTATTTTGTCACCTAAAATTTATATTTCGTCAAAAAAGGTTTATTGTGACGATTTTCTTTTTGTCAAACTTTCGTCTCTAAAACATCGTCACTAATAGTTTGTAAAGATAACTTTGTATTTCGTCGCTAAATAAATTATATTAACTACAAATTCTTTTTTTGTCTCCAAATATGTGATATTTATGACGAACTTGTTTTTCATAAAAAGTGTAAAAATTTTGTAGTTAAAAATATTGCATCGTTGCTAAAAAGGTCTTTAATAGTGACGAATCTAATTTGTCATTAATTATAATTTTAATTAGTGACAATGTTGATTGTCTTTAAAATTATGCATAATTTATAGTTAAAGGAATGTGGTTTTGTCACTAAATGGTTATGCTTTATATACAAAATAAAATTTTTGTCTCTAAATAGATAAATTAGCGACAAATCTGTTTGTCGAAGAAGGCGGCAATTTCATAGTTGAAACTACTTTTGTGTCTCGACAAATGATACTATTAGTGATAAGACTAATTTGTCACGATATGTTGTCTTAATTAGTGATAATTTTAATTGTCATCCAATATTAAGTTAATTTGTAGTTAAAATATATTTATATTATTATTATGAAGGCAATTTCTAGACAAACTATTTTGTCACTAAATGTTAGTATCAATTTTTGATGATGTAGATTAAAAAATATATTTTGTGACGAAAATACAATTGTCCTAAACAATATAAATATTTAAAGACAAAAAAAAATTATGACAAATCGCATATATAGTTAATTCTCACAAAATTAAAAGAGAAACGTAATATAAATATTTATACAAAATCATATACTAATACATATGTAATTATTCTAAGAAAATGTATAAGTACAAACTCATTGGGCAAATAAAGTGAAATACCAAAAATATAAAAAATTTAATTGAAATGTGGGAACTATGGTAAACTAAAAAAGACAAACATGATGCTTCCTCGTATGGGCGTCCCTTATCTATAAACTTCTCAGACACTTTTTACACTTTCATATACCTGTATATACAGGAAAAAAAAGTTAATAAATACATTTTAATTTTATGATTTAAAAAATATATCTTCAAACAGAAACTAACATTAATTAGTTAAGCAATAATGATAAAACTAGAAATAGATAGTAACTTCTATGCAAAATTATTAACTATATGATACTACACGGAAAAAAATGAAGGATAAAAAAGAAAGATTAAAAATAAAAAATCTTCCATCAATAGAAATTTACCTCCTCATCAAAATAATATCAAGAATTCCTTTTTAAGCCTTGAATCAAGGCCCTCAATTATAGCAAAAGATGATTTTCATAGAAAAAACTTGTGGAGTTACTCCTTGTGCTATTCAACACCCGCATAGAAAGTTAGAAACTACTCATTTGCAATAATAAAAAGCAATTGGGAGAAAAAGAAGAAAAAGGAGAAAATATATGCACTGATTTCTCTTATCTATTGGAGTCTATGCAGTTCTATTAGAGTTGAATACCTCAAGTTTATCTTAGTGGAAGGTGGATCCTGGTTTACAGGGGGAATGGATGAGAGAGTAAATTTTACAAGAAAATATTGGAGGGGAAATGAAATAATTGAAAGTTAACTTTTATTATTTTATATTCCCTCCATAATTTTCGTATAAAATGTTCATACTTATGAGTTTCTTAAATATGTAGATTATATTCTAACTTTTGTCTTTTGGTATATGAATTATTTTAATATTTTTTAATTATTTTTATTCGGACAAAATGTGAGCACGTTGAAAACTATTATGTGTATGATTGATATTATGAATGCACTTGATCAAGCTTAAATATGCAAATAATTTTAGATATTAATTTTAAAGTCCCAAAAATTTATATACTCCCTTCAGTCCACTTTAACATAATTTTTTAGTTATTTTCACACATATTAATAAACTAGCTTTAGTGTGTCTGTATTGCATATGTGCATCGCATCAACTGATAAAATGTATATAAGAATATATTGTTGAAAAATAGCAATTGACATTAAACTAATTATAATATATGTTACACTTATTAAAGTCTAAAAGCATTTATGAAGTTCATAAAAGTTGGTCAAATAATAAAAACATAATGTATAAAATAAAATTTGAAATTGGAGTACTAAAGTGTGATTTTATTTACTTAGTTGAAATAAGAAACAAATAATAAGTATTTAATTAATTTATACTCTTAAATATTGGGAATATAATTATATGACTATTTTATTTAGTGCGAAATTAATTTTAAAAGAGTAAAAAAAATGAACAATTTTTGGATAAAAAATTTCGTGCTCTTAAATAATAATAAAATAAATATAAAGAATTACACATTCAAAGTCCTACAAACTAGGAAGGATTATGGATTCTAATACAACTACAAGGATTCATGTTATTAACGAAGAAAGAACTCCCAAGTTAAAATAAATAGTACACGTTCAGAATCCTGAAGGACTGTGGATTCATATTAGATATTTGTAGGATTCAACCACAACGTTATGTCTCTTTAAGTAACCAAAAAGAATGTTTTTACAAATGTAAGAAATATAAGTTTTGTTACATAATTTAATCAAGCAAAAGGATTTATAAAAGGTAAAAGCTTAATGAATTTTAAAATCATAAATATTAAGAATCTTTAAATAGTTCAAATACGAAAAATTTAATAAGTAAAATTTTAATTGATTTTAAGATCCTAAATATTAGGAAAGTAAAATTATGTTTTGATGTTAAGGTATAAATATTAGGAAAGTAATTAAATTACGATTTTGTCCATTGTAAAACTATTTCTAAAGGGTAGAAAAGATGAACAACATTTCGCTAAGAGGCTTTGTGATTTTAATACAGTACTAACTTTAGGATACGTGCGTTGTGCGTGTACCTTATATGTATGCGTATAACTTTTTAAAAATATAATAAATAATATTAAATAATACATTTGAGTTATCAAAATAAAATTTAAAATATAAGTGTAACGACACGATCGATCGTTTTGAGCTCTAGCGCGTCGTTCAACTGTCTGAGGCCATGAGCAGCTTCATTTCAGATACTATGACTTGTATGCGTGGTTGAAATTGAATTTACGGAAACTCAGAGTTGATTTGGAAAGAGAATTCACATTTCAGAAGCTTAAAGTTGAAGGAATCAACTAGGATTAATGTCAAATATGACTTGTGTGCAAAATTTGAGGTCAATCGGACGTGATTTGATAGGTTTAAGCATCGAAAGTAGCAATTGGAAGTTCTAAAGTTCATAAAGCATAGATTGAAGGTTGATTCGTGATTTTAGCATTGTTTGATGTGATTTGAAGACTCGAGCAAGTCCGTAATGTGTTTTGGGATTGGTTGGCAGGTTTGGTTGAGGTCCCGGGGGCCTCAGATGGATTTCGGGTGATTAATGGATTGAAATTTGGAACTTAATATAGCGAAGGGTCTGGTTGATGGTATTATCGCTTCTGCGGTGGGTTAACCGCAGAAGCGACCCCGCATAAGTGGAAAATGGAACCACAGATAGTGGGTTAACCGCAAAAGCGACACCGCATAAGTGGAAAATGGAACCACGACACTTAAAGATAGAATTCTTATATATATATATATATATATATATATATATATAAAGAGCAAAAAAATGATATAGTGTAATTGAGTTTAATTATAACCGGAAATACAAATTTTGTGTGTTATTCAGTTATATTAGGAGTCTATTATGTTAATTGATACACTTTTCTTTTAATAATAGTGTAATCCCCTTTGTCACGCCATGAATACAATCGAATACATTAGTCTGTCCAGTTGTAATCCCATGTTTCATACCATAAATACATTTGAATACATTCGAATTTATTGGGCAGTCTTTAACTTCAAAAGAAACTTCCTATTAGAAGGAAATAGGTCTTTTTTTTAAAAACAATTGATAATAGATGTTAGAATAACTATCGATTCATCTAAATTTTAAATTATTAATGGTGATTATAATTTTATCTAGCATATATTATAGCAAAATATAATTAATTTTTCCAATACGAAAATATCTTTGAAGAAAAAATATAGCTATTAATTTGGTATTTTATCGTTTGTTGACTCACGAATTTGTTAACTATAATTAGGGTAGTTTTAGTGGATTTTCATTGGATGGGAGGCCTTTAGATAATAAATATTTGTTGTCTCTATATAGTTTCGGGAAAATGCAAAAGTTTATGATATTAAGTTTATAGTAACTGACCAAAACCAAAAGGAATATTAATCAAATAAGGAAAGACTTATAAATATAATTTTAATTGATTTCAAAATTCTAAATATTAGGAGAATAGTAAAATGACTAATTTGTCTAATATAAAATTTATTTTTAAGATTATTTTTGTAAAACCGATATTGTATTCATGCTTTTATAATAATATAGATATAGATATAGATATATAAGATTAAAATTATTTTCTAACTTTTTCCCTACTCGAACAATATATTATTTTCTTTATCAATTTGTATAATATTTATATTATATCTTTACCTTTTTTATCCTTTAAAAAATATACATTATACTAGACAAAATAATAGTGTACTTATCTTCCTAATATTTAGCACTTCTGAATCAACTAAAATTTTATTTGTTATATCTTTCCTTATTTGCAATCTATAGAAAATAACTTTAAATTAATTAAAATTTACTATAACTATACTTTTTGTATTTAGGAAAAAAAAAGGAATAGAATAGGTGGATTACTTCCATAAATTTACGCTATCAATTTTTCTTTCCACTAAGAGTATTTTAATTTGCTAACAATTCCCCATATATGTGAATAATCCAACAATAAAGTAAATTAGTTTTTTTTTGTAACCAAAAGAGTACTATAGCTTTTGAAAAGGAATCAAAAGACTATAGCTAATGGCTTAAAAAAAGAGTATAGCTTTTGTGGGAAAATCAAGACTTGATTTTTTTTTTTGATTTGATAAGTTTAATCATGAACTCCAATTCGAAATTGAATTTGATGACCTACGAAAAAATATACGAAATACACACACAAATACTAAACATATACAAAGTGCACAATTAAATATATGTATATTAATGAATTATCTTGAATTATATGAGTGTATACTACAAAAAAAAAAAGAATGAAAATACGTAAAAAAAACAAAAGAAAAGTTTTATGGAAAATAGGGTTTGAACCTTTGAGATTTTCTATGTATTGGGAAGACAAATATTTAATGATGGGAGAGAAATATTCAAAAAGGTTACTGAAAGGACATTATGGATATAGAAATATGCATGAAACCCTAATTAGGGCGTGAAAGTACCTAAATAACCTCATTTGGGCCAAAAGGATTTTTCCTATATGTTAAACTTAGCTTGGTCCAATATATGGAGTAGAAAGAGGAATACATATTCCAAGACATGAGAGTCTGCTTGACTAGGTGATCATTAGTGGAAATTTGAAACATCCCATGGGTTTATCAGATCTCAATGTTCATATATCCGATACTACATCACTTTCTATAATATTAATTAATTAATCTGCCATAATTGCAGCGCGATACGAAGCGTCATTTTCTCTAGGCAGCTGAAGATCCTAATCTTGTACACTTATTTAGGAGAGAGAAACAAAAGGTTTGCATAGAGGGACTTATAGATATTTCCTTCGTTTAGTTTTACATGGTATGTTTTGACTTTTTACGCCAATTAAAAAATAATAAATAAAATGCATACTTTATCATCATACTAATATTAATTGATGTATATTTTATCGGATTTGAGAAAATAATTTGAAATGAGTAATAAATTCTGTGGGTATAACATGAAATATCTTTTGTCTTCTCTTAGTATGCGCAAAATGACAAGTAAAAATAAAAATTTATTTTTAATATACATGCCAAATTCTGCTGCCTCCCAAACCTTTGAAGAGTTACGCCTTGTCTTAATACCTTTTTGGTTTCTATACCATGAAAAACACAGGTTATGATTTGTATGCAATACATTCTTGAATGAAAAACATAATTAGTAGAACTGGAAGCTCGATCAGAAAGAAAGAAAAAAGTGAGTAAGCGGTGTTTTTTATTATACGAACGTAAAGACATAATGATGCGAGCTTATTTGTGTAGTTATAATTTAAAGTCATAATTGGAAGGTTTCAGTCTGTGACCCTCTCTTAATACCACTATCTAATGGTCTCAATTGTTGCATCTTAGACTGGCCTTGGAAAATAATTATGCGTTGTTTAGTCAGATTTTTCTGAAGTTATTTTATCCCAAAATTCATGTCCTTTCTCATATCATAACTCGACACAAGTACACAGAGTAAAATTTTATGGTAAATCGTACTCAACATACCACATGCTCTTTCACTCACGGACTCACCTCCTAAAAGCTGGGCCTTATTATAGAAAAATTAGGAGGGCAATAGCCACTTTTTAGCCGGCTATTTAAAATATAACCATAAGTAGGGATGACAAACGGTGCGGGGCGGGGCATAATTTTTTTAAAAACAATTAACGCGGGGCGGTGCGGGTCGCGGGTTGCCATGAGTTGTTCAATTGATTATCTTCTAGTATATAAATTTTTATATCATCATACTAAGATTATCTATATATAATAAGAGATAACATAAAAATACAATAAATAAATATGGTATAATTGATTAAAATGCACCGATAATGTAATAATATTTACACCGTCAATATACACAATCCTTACAAAATTAGTACAAGAATTAAATAAGAAAATGGAAATTTGCACATACGCTAATATGCGTGAACTTACAAATGTACGCAAACGTGTATATTTTCAAATTAATTCGTTTGGGTGAGATATATACTTTCGAATTATAGTATTATGATAATTATTTTACAAATTTATCACCCAAAACATACACCCTCGTTATACCAATTCACTAGGCAACTTGTGATGAACGGACGATGGAATACTACCTAACAATATCTAATACAAATATAAAAAAATTACTTGGTTTACTAGATCGGATTAAAAAAATTAAAAATATATATATGCGGGGCGGGGCGGGGCGGTTTTTCGCGGGGCGTGGCGGTTAAAATTAAAAAAAATTATTTTGCGGGGCGGTGCGGAGCGGGTTGGAGTCTTCGCGGGCAGGGGTGTTCATGGTTCGGTTAGGGTCGGTTGTTACCTTAAAAATAACCAATTAAGTCGGTTATTCAAATTGTAAAACCAAACCAATCCAAATTAACAGAAATTTATCAGTTTCGGTTTTGTCGGTTTTTTTATCGATTTTTCGGTTTTTTCGGTTTTTTAAGGTACAAAAATTTTCAAAAGAATCAAATGGTGAAACATAGAAAAAATAGACAAACATGGCTGCCATTGTTACTTTTTCACGTATTCTGTTAGGAGAAAGAAGAGAGAATAAAGACAACTTATATTCATTATAGAGATAAACTTCCACACTATAGAAAAGAAGACACTAAAACTTCTCAAGAAATCCAAAATTATGTCACTCACTATCAACTTTATCCCATGATAAGAAATCCAGTCGTTTCTCCAATGGATGAACCAAAAAGAGTTAAGTTTTTTCAAAACACAATCTATATGATCGGTTTGGTTTGGTTATTTTTCGGTTTTTTTGGGTATAAAACCAAATCCAAAAACCAAATCCAAACCAACTTTGTCGGTTCTTTTAAAATTAGAAACCAAACCAAGTTAAACCAAAGAAATGTCGATTTCTTTTCTCGATTTGGTTTGGTCTTCGGGTTGGTTCGATTTTTCGGTTTTTCGTGAACACCCCTATTCGCGGGTGTGCGCGGGTGTGCCCCGCAACCGCCCCGCCCCACACTGTTTGCCATCCCTAACCATAAGTTATAGTATTATATTTAAAGATTAGCCAATTCATCCAAACTTCAAGACTAAGCCCCCATTTGGATTGGCTGAAAAAAAGCGATTTTTCAACAGAAGTAGTTTTTAAGCCAAAAAATAATAAGTCGGGTTGCCAAGCTTATTGCTTTTAGCTTGTTTTAAATAATTTTTAACTTATTTTAAGCTAAAAACTAATTTGACCATCTGATTTTTCGAATCTTAACTGATTTGACCAGATTAAAAGCCAACCCAAACACACTCTAAGTATCCTGAATGCTGCTTATTAGAAATTATATCCTGAATTTTTGAACTACATATAATTTTAAATTCATGACATAAGATTCGAACTTCTGGACACAATTTTTGAACTTTAGGACACGATGTCCTGAAGTTTGAACTTTGAGGTTTAAACTCTAGGGTGTCGTATTCTGAAATTTGAGAAAAATTAACTAATCATTAAATACATTATAAACTGTGGATATATTTTGAACAATGTGCTTAAAAGTGTCTACGTGATGTCATTTCCACAATTAGGACTCACCTCCCAATTGACCAAACTATTGGGCCAGAAAACTTGGCCCAGATCTAGGAATTGACCCGGGCTTTGTTGTGAGAAATTCTCTTTGTTGGAATATGGAAGCTGATGAATGCCCCTCTAATTCCCGCTGAAATTCAAAACGAAGCCTGAGAATTTAGAAATCTTTCCAACTCCATAACAAGGCTTCACAATGCTTCATCGTACCAAAATTCTCTCAGAGAACATTTCCAAACTAAACATTAACCAACACTTTCTCCGGCAGCATTGTCGTACGAAGTCGACTCGCCGTTTCAACAACGCCAAAGATGAATATGAAGATTATCACAGAGTCCGAAGAAAAACTGAAAATCAAGAAGCACAAATTTATTTGCTAAAAAGCAGAGGTCAACATCTGCTCATGAATCCCCGAGTTCTTAACTCCATTGTCCAAAAATCCAACATACTTCCTACTGATACCGTTCTAGAAATTGGACCCGGCACCGGCAATCTCACTCTGAAACTTCTAGAAGTTGCCGAAAAAGTCATAGCCATCGAAATTGATAGACGTATGGTTGAGATTCTTCACAAGCGCGTCTCTGAGCGAGGGCTTCAGGACCGCTTAACTGTAAGATTATATGCTTATACATTGTTCGACGAAATGCGTAACAAAAATAATAAAAACCCAACAATTATTAGTATAAAATTCTGCACTATTAATATATCGTGTGGTTTTGGTTAAAGTTCAGCATAACTGATACTGACATAACTTATGGGAATCAGGTGTCATTTCATAGGGGATAGAAGGTGATATAAGACTAGCTTTATTAGTAATAGCAGGGTTAAGCTAAGTCTATATTTTGGTATGGCCATCTCTACATCCTATATTATTATCTATGGCATGCCAATCCATGTATTATTACACTATATAACAAACCTTATATTATAATCCTTGTATAAATTGTCAGTGAACCGAACAAACCT
The DNA here is from genome assembly GCA_032618575.1 of Nicotiana noctiflora. Taxonomy (NCBI): domain Eukaryota; kingdom Viridiplantae; phylum Streptophyta; class Magnoliopsida; order Solanales; family Solanaceae; genus Nicotiana; species Nicotiana noctiflora. The sequence goes on from JASVEL010000717.1 coordinate 43,514, forward strand.
TAATGCAGTTGGGTTGACAAGCCTGGGACTTTATACTTAGTTCAGTTGAGTAGTTGCCATTTGGGTTTTGCAGGTCATATGTCAAGATGCTTTAAAGATCGAGTTCCCAGAGTTTGATCTTTTGGTAGCCAACATTCCTTATGGAATTTCCTCTCCTCTGGTTGCTAAATTAGTTTTTGGGAAGAACCCATACAGGAGTGGGACGCTACTTCTTCAGAAAGAGTTTGCAAGGAGGCTACTGGCAAATCCAGGGGACTCGGAGTTTAATAGATTAGCTGTGAACGTGAAGCTGGTGGCTGATGTAGAGTTTGTCATGAATGTGAGCAAGAAGGACTTTTTGCCGTGTCCAAAAGTTGATTCTGCTGTTGTGAAGATACATCCTAAAGCTGAAATTCCAGAGGTGGACTATCAAGAATGGTGTGCATTTACAAGAACTTGCTTCACCAAGAAAAATAAAACATTAGGTGCGATCTTTAAGCAAAAAAGAATGTTACTGGAGTTAATGAAGCTACAAGAAATCAAATTGGATGAAGTGAATAACACAATTTACAGTGATTATCATGTTAATGATTCAGAAGATGAAGATGGGCTGCACAATGAAGATAATGCTAATGTCTCTTCTGATGTCGGAATGGACCTGAGCTTGTTCAGAGAGAAAATCATTGACATTCTACGATCTGGTGGATTCGAAGATAAGAGGCCTTCAAAGCTCTCCCATGAGGAGCTACTGAACTTACTTTCTTTGTTCAATCGTGCTAGGTTGCACTTTCACAGTCAAGTAAAACCCATGAATGGAAAGGATGCAGAACTTGCTTCTGCATTTGGTCCATTATAATGCTTAAATACATACCATCCATGCTGTATAGTTTTTGACCTCATTTAAGTAAATGGCAATTCAACCAAGTTTGTTGATCAAGCCATAGCTGCAGATGATCAAATCTTTTACAAGAGCTTTGCAGAAGATATCTCATTTGGTACTCAGAACAGATCATATTTTAGAAGGTCATAGGATTAATCTGTTCTTCTTAGTCATTTCATGTACTGTATTCTCGGCAGAAACTTTATGTCATCTGGATTAAATTCGACGGTAGAATGTCAATGGACCTCATAAGATGCTGTTGTTTATGAATTATCATTACCATTTAGCAAATGGGTGGACTTGACTGGAGCCCATAGCGAGTGGTCATTAAGCCAAATCTGCTTCTAAGCCTTGAGACAATTGTCCTACGTGTTTCTGAAATTCCCTCTTTCAGGGATGAGAGTATCTGGTTGTTTGCTTGCACCTTGTCGTCCACCTCTACCAGTAGCCAGTGCAGAACCGGAGCTTCGGCTGATATTTGGCACACTTCAACCTGGCCTATCATAGATTTCTCTCTTCAATGTTTCAGCTTGAATGACCGTTGGTAAGGAAAAGGGGAAGGGCCTGCAACAAGCCTCGCTTGAAAGAACCTGCTTGAGAACCCTAGGTCTAGTTTCATTTAGTTGTTATTCTACTCATGCTGGAATACTGGGTTTTGCTTGTCCTATTTAACTGTTTTACTTCTTTTCTTGTTTGGTAAAATTCTGAATAACATTTTCTTTCTGAGTTTCCTGATCATCAGAATATTTTACGTTGTCTCTTTGATTAAAGGCCTGTTAAATGTAATATGTAGTTAATATAGCTTAAATATTGATCAAAAGAAAAATCGTCCATCTTCACTTTTGCAATTGCCTTCTCCTTTCAGTAATAGAATTCATTTTTTTGTAAGTGAGGATGTTTAACATAAGGGGATTTTTAGAATGAACTATCCACGACTTTGCTTTATACGCCTTGCTTATAAGTTTTAATATGCTTTTCCAAGAGTTCATGTTGGAGACACTACTATTTAGTGTTTATTTAAAAGGGCAGAATGCAAGAAGGTTGTAGTGGCATGGGAAAGCGCATGAGCTGAAAGACTGGTGGTGAGCTGCAAAAGCAAGATCAAGAGAAGAAGGCAGCCATGGCTTGACATATTGTCCTTACTATCTCCCATGAATTGGTATAATATATCCCAAGATAAAGTGAATCTTACGGTTGATGGGAACTGGAACATCTTTGACCTCTTTCAAATGTAGGATATGTTGAAATCCTTGCCTTTTTCGGATCTGCATACTTCTATAATAGCATGAATATTTCAGTAACTATACCCCTCTCCACCCCCTCCACGGATTTTGCCTACTACAGGTTTGTTTTGAATTTTTTAGGCAGAGATCTCTACCCCAGTTGGGCAGCATTTTGGTATTGCCACCTTTAATTATTGCACATTTGCTCTCATATCGACTTTGTGAGTTCTCTGAAATATTGGGATGTCTATGGTGTAAGCAGGCTGGACTGATTCTCAAGTCGGAGATATGAAGAATCCAAACATCTAAGCATGGGATTACAATTCCCTATCTCATTTGCGATTAAAAAAACTATCAACATCTCAATGGGACGATTCTATTGATTTTAGCTGGTAAAATGGTGGAATTCCGTCAACTATAAGAGGATGACAAAGCCCTATTAGTTTCTCCCTGTGGTTATTATCCACAGGCTCTCTCTCTCACTCTCTCGGTGATTCAGCAAAGGAAAAACGCTACTGAACGGTCATTAGAATAGTGATCTGCACAAATTCAGTAAACAACTTACATAGATTACTATCCTAAAGCAGTAAACAAGTATATAGATCACTGGCTTATCTGCGCATTTCCTCTAAATTTATTGAGGTTAAATCACTCTTCTAAATTTCCAGCTTTACTGAGTAATTTCTGTCAACGTAACTAGAATTTTGGATATTTTATCATAGGTTGACTCGATCTAAAACTTTGTGGTGCTATTCAAGTGGATATTTTTAGATATTTGTGTTTTCAGCAGAGGAAGTATTCGTTGCAATGTGAGATTGGAAGAGAATACAGGGAATTACAGTGTTAAGAGTTTGCGATATGACATTGGCTTCCTTTCGTCATTGTAAAAACAAAAGTTCTTACTACGTACTAGTTGAACCTCGGAAATCTTGAGTTCAATCTTTCTTCTACTGTATTTGTGCAATTGACTGTGAGCATTTTATCACATGCTTGTGATAACATTTTATCTGTATATGTTTTTTAACGAGGTGATTCCAATAGCAGTAACCCAATTCTGCTGAAGGCGTTGATTGCCATAGGAATTGAGTTCCTACTCCTTGTGGAATTTCATATACAAACAACATCTAATCCTACCACTTGCTTGGATGGTTGTTACCTATTGTATTGGATTTTTACCTTAAATACAATAATTGTTTCAGTTGTTTATTAAATTTTATAGTATCATATCGTTAAATTCGTCGTTACATGACAACCAATTTGGCGTGGTCACGTCAGTTTATCCATACATTGTACTCGTTAAAATATTATAATATAATATAATACAATACAATACAATATAATATAGTATTATACAAAATAAAGGTGCCTCATTTTACACCACAAGATCAAAAGTCTTCTCTCTTTTCTTAAACTTAGTGCCCAGTCAAATGGGTTCACATAAATTGAAACGGAGTGAGTATAATATAATATAATACAATACAATACAATATAATATAGTATTATGAAAGATAAGTAACAATCATCCGAACAAGCTGCTGTGACATTAAACCTATTATTTTGCAGGGTGACGCATGGATTGTTGAGTTGGATTTTTTTCTGTCTACAACAAATTCAAGATATAAATGCAGTTTCTGAAGTGATTGAAGCCCATATATGCCTAGAGCATTGATAAGACTGACAAAGAGCACGTAAGTGGCAATGAAATTGGTTTTGGCTTCTGTTAATTTCCAAACTCTTTAACTTGCTTGTCTACCTTTTAGAGCAATCAAATAGCCAGGGCAGCTTCAGTGCACTAAAATTTTGTTATGTGCGGGGTTCGAGGAAGGGCCGGACCATAATAGTCTGTTGTACACAGCCTTACACTGCATTTCTGCAAGAGGATGTTTCCGTGGCTTCAAATCAAAATTAGTCCGATATGACAAAAAGTCATGAATTCTTTTCACATAATTTGATCAAAGAATAGTTAGAGGCTTGTCCTGTTAATAGTGTCATCTAATCATCTGATTACATAAATGCACCTACTGCACTATCTTGTCGTGAACTTTAGACTAGTAATGAACTAGAATCATGCCAGCTATGTTGTATAGAAACTCTGATTGTGAAGTGAGGCTTCCTCAATAATAACAACATCTTGATGAAATTTTGTACTGTTGTCTGATTTACCAGTCAAATTATTACTGTAGTAGGGTAAGTGACGCACGTGTGCTAGACATTGGCAGAGGACCACCTTTCATCTTCATGTATATATTCAGGTTACAGCCATCACATATTGTTTTTTTTCCTCCACATATTGATATTCAAGTCTTCCAAAAATTGACGATAACAATCAAGTTTTTGAATAATACTTCCACTAGTATTCATAATACACTAGGGACTATATATTAGTAATGAAATGGACAGGATTCCAGCCAAAAGAAAATAGGACCCATCAATCTAGAAGACAATGACACTTGAGCTAACAATTAATCCGACCCTTCAATGTTTTATCTTATCAAAATAATGTTAAATTTGTTTGTCTACTTGTTTTGCTACCTTAACATATAGATATATTTTTGATTGAGATAATAATAATAAAGGAAGGGAGATATGGGTTTCATAAATTGTAGAGAAGCATGTTGAGCTGCAGGGGAAAGAGTGAAATAATAAAGAACAACTTTATAAGTGAAGTTAGTTTTGTTTGGTTTGAATTAGTGGGTTTTGCTCAAAGGGCATGATATTGATAGGCAGCTTGCTCTTCATCTTCACTGTTGGGAAATAGACAATCTCATCCTTCTCTGCCACCCATCTGTTCATTAAACAAAAGAAAGTTATTGCTCATTAGCCTTCACCAATTCTTCAACATTATTATTCTTGAATTATTTCAAACACCACTATCTTTGGTCCTTAGCTACTTGGTTAGAAAAAAAACAAAAACAAAAAGAATCAACTCTTCAATTATTCCCACTGTTTTTTTTCATAATACAACAACTATATCTCAATCCCGAGCTAGGTTTCAGAGAGACGGAGTTTACCTGTAGGTGGTGACGAGATGGTGGAGGAAAATGGAGATTTCAAGCCTTGAAAGTTCTAAACCAGGACAAAGCCTCTGTCCTCCACCAAATGGAGTAAATGTGCTGCTGGTAACAGCAATTCCAACCTTCTGCCAAGCCAAACGTTAGTTAGAATTCTAATCACTATTGACCTAAGTTAGATTGATCACACATCTGTCGGAAGTTAACAATCATAATTCGATGACTCTTAATTGATGAAACAACTAGCTATATTAACCTGTGCAATGCATGTGGTTTCGCATGATTAATTGGTACATACCTTTTGATAAAATTAGGTAACTTATCTTTTACCAATATTAACTAACTATTGGTATACACTAAAATAGTAATGAGTGCCATTTAACGCTTGACCAGGTTAGGGAAAGAAGGAAGTGATAATAGAATCTTGAGCCTCTCAGCTAAGACCTATGTTACTCGCACTCTTCAAAAATTTCGTCGTACTAGTGTCGGATCAAGGATACAATACTTTTGGAAGATCCAACACACACCTTATATCATTTTTGAAAAGTCCCAATAACATAGGCTAAGACTAGTTAATAAGACTGTTGAAAATGACAAATTTTATAAAAAGAAAAGCTGACCTCCCATCTGCAGGGATCAAAATTGTATGGATTTTCATAATTCTCTTCATCCATGTGAACTGAGGTGAAGGATGCCAAAACACACCACCCTTTTGGTATCAAATGCCCTGCAACAACCCCAATTAAACACAATCTCCTTGTGAATTATGAGGAAAAATGAAACAGTAGTACAATGGAGAGGAGGTATAAAGGATAAACACAGAGAAGGGAAATGCTGGAAGTCATAAAAAAAAAAAACCTTTGATTTCGACATCTTTGAGAGCTTTTCTCCAAACTGCATTAATGATATTTGCCAATCTTAATGTTTCACTGATAACCTGGCATTCCATAACAAGTGAACTTCATGAATTTGATCGAATTTTCAGCCATTTTAAAAGAAACCGGGATTAAAGAGTATTGTCTTTTTTACTTTTAAACAATTTTTTGGGGTAGAGGTAACACTGTGACAGGGGGTCCATGAGTAAAAGCAACGGAAAGGAAGAAGTGGAAGTACATTAAACGGAGAGTTGAACCATGTAACTGGTGCAACATTAAATTTATAGCACAGAAAAGATGGACTACTAACATTCTGAGTGAAGGGCAATGACATATAATCTGTCCAACTATAATCCTCAGAGGAACTTATCTTCTGTCGCTTCAATTCCATATTCTCCTCCTGTCACAATAAATCTGTGAAATAAGAACTCAATAGTGTACCTGTAGAATATACATGTGCATTATACAAGCACTGGCGGAGCCACATATACTGACACCCCTTCGAAATTACACAATTTAGCTAGGTAATTTTTTTTAAAATATGTATATATACTATATAATGACACCCCTTGACTTCTTGGTGAGTTGTTTTTTTATATTTTGACTCCCCTTAATATAAAATCTGGCTCCGCCACGGTATACAAGACAAGAAAAGAAAATAAGATTCAAGGATATCTCACGAGCTGTGTACTCACAGATCATTTTTCTCATTTATCTATTTTTCTTAAAATAAATTTCCTTAAATAAATACAATTCCTTTTTTTGGCCCATGATTTGAACGGAAAATTTCATCTTCTCCAATAATTAAGTTAATAATCCCTGGATTATCCTTCCCAGTTCTCCAAGAATGTCATTATGTCTGTAGAACATTGAAATACCCACATATGATAAAAAAAAGGTAAAAGAAAAATAATTTTCTTGAGTTAGGTGTCTATCGAAAACCTGAGATCACATCGGATATATTTAATATTAAAAAAGTAGAAGTAAAAAGAAACAAAAAAGAAGAAATAAAGAGAGTCTGTGAGGACAAGTTTCAACAAAGCACAGAGGTAGTAAATAGAATTGATCCCCAACTGACAGCCGTTAAATCAAAATCGCACGGCTGCAACATCCTCTTCCATACTTTTTTCTTCTTTTAAACGAAAGTTTTCTGTGTCTCAAATTTTTGAAAATGACTTTACAGAAAAAGGTCAAAAAGAAAAATTAAATAAAAGCAGAAAACGTTGCACGATCATGTGACTGTGACATTTCCCCACTAACCACACGTGGGGGCAAGCAACATTGCTCCCAACCATTGATGTTCAAGCCCAAGCAAGCCTATCCGTCCATTTATTATATTCCAAAAGTGTCACTTTTACTAATGTCTACTCCTTTCATTTTTATGACAATCTTTTTATTTTTCTTTTTCTTAATTTTTTTTTAAATCCCCGTTTTTAATCACATTTCACCTTTAAGTACATACTCTCGTAGAAATGATCTAGTATTTTGGTTCTTTCATCCTTAAATTGTGTACATGCGTACAAATAAAAGATTCGCAAATTAGGTCTCGAGTTCGAGTCCTGAGAATGGAAAAATTCTTGATAGGAAGCATTTTCCCCCGAATAAGGCTCTACGCGGCGCGAATCCAAGTATAGTCGAGCCCCAAAGTGGGTACCAGACACGAGTTAAAAATCGAAAAAGAAAAAGAAATTCGTAAATTAGTTTTACTAAATAGGGCTTATTGTAGTTATGATAAAGTAAAAATTCCGTGGACGTAAATTCTAAATTGATAAAAGAATATAACGACATCATACCACCAAGCGAGCTAGAGCGACGGGGTTGTCACTCAAGAATTTGACAGCTAAGGTCATGGCCGTCGGTACCGTCTCTTCTCCTGGGATCATCATCTCTATCAAATTCCCACTGATGAAATCAGACGGCGGCAGAGGTTGCTTTGCCCCATCAGCATATCCTAAAAGCACATCAATTGCATCATTTGGTAACGCCTTTTCTTCCCTTATTTCCATTCTTAATTTTCTGTCCTCTACCATCTTCCCTACCATTCTCGCTAACCTTTCTTTGGCCTACACAAACCCTAAAAACAGTGTCACAACTCACACATGTAAAGAATTTATGAACAAGAACGATCTAAACATAAATATTTTTCATATATTGTTGATGCATATAACTTAAACATAAAAAAAGTTACTGAGTTACTAACGAAAAATTACCTTTAAAGATTTGTAGAGTGTGGTTCCGGGAAGTTTAATGGGCAAACAAATCAAGCCTTTGGTGAATTCTTCAAATTCTTTCTTGAGCAAGTTCAATTCTTCCCCAGGGCCCACACTTAGAATCAGCTTGACCAGTACCTCAAATGCAATCTTCAATAGCCAACAATATATAGCAACTACTATTAGGAAAATGAACCTCATATGTAGGTGTTGAAGAATAAATATATTTCTATGTGCCGACGTACAACATTATCTATCTGGAGTATACTATGTTATCACCTACTATAATAGGTGATTAATAAAAAAATATTGTAGAAATACTATTAAATTTTGTTCTCTAATTTCAAAAGACAACAACTCTTATGAATAAGTATCAAATTTCACAATTCTAAATGTCAAAATAGAACACTTCATTTAGTAAAAACGGAGTAGTTTAGGTTGTACTAGTAGTCCCAAGTTAGTTGTCATATCTCATCGTTGCTTAATTAATTGAATACTAAAAAATTGCCTATAAAAACTAGAGCCAGTGAATTTAGAAAGAGTTGACTTCTTATTATGCATATAAATTGTAATTTAATTTTCTTTACATATATAAACAATTTAAGTTAAGGTAATAAATTCAATTTAACCAGTAAATCACACACTACATAGTGTTATATAAGGTGTCTATATTTCGTGACTAGGAGTAACAAACGGACTGGTCGGGTCGAATATGATTCGGGTCGGTTAACCGACAGATAAAATGTGTTACCCATATTATCCATGAGTTCTTGTATGTGATCACTTTTGGGAGAATTCTTCGTCTCCCTAACTTGAGGAATCCCCCAATTTGAGGTTTTACAAAGGTAAAAGTTAGACCAATTGGTTATCCAATTTCTAAATGGATAATATAGTTCTTATCCATATTTGACCTTTATTTAAAAAGTTCATTATCCAACTTATTTTATAGTGGATAATATGAGCGACTAACTATTTTCTTTTAGCAATTTTGCCGCCCCTGATCGTGACGTTGATCGTAGTGGGCTCGAATTGATAATGCAAGTAGAGATGGCAATGGGGCGGTGCGAGGCGGTTGCGGGGCGGGTTTATCCTTAACCCGCATAATGTTCAACCCGCCCCGCCCCGCCCCGCACCGCATAGGAATATTTTCTGTTTTCAAACCACCCCGCCCCGCCCCGCATAAACCCGCACCGCAAAGTAAAAAAAATTCATTTTTCATTTTTTACAAGTAGTTTCTCTTTTAAAAAAAAACCTAAAAAAATTAATGATAACCTATTACCTTCTTTTCTAGGTAGTTTCACCTATGTCCATAATGTTTTCAATATTTTATGAAATTTCAATTGAATTTTTTAATATTTTATAAAATTTCAATTGTATTATTTTATGGATCTATTAACATTATCAATAATGATCAGTCTAGTACATGTATCATGTATGATATATTTAAGTTAATTATTAGTATATACAAGAAAAAATCAAATTATTGAGAAATATGAATCAATCCTTAAAATAATTCATCTTTTACAAGGTGATATACACATACGTCATACGCAGACTGAGATGGTTAAGGAAGATCTACGATTACAAATATTTTTTAGTTATATACTTATATGTTCATTTTCATATTAAACCGTTAAAAAGACATAAGAAATCTTTGGATTATGTTTATTCAAATTGTAATTAATTATTAAACATCAATTACGGTATGTCTTCTATTAATCATGTTAGAAAATATTTTTTAGCATAGTAATTTGATTAGTAAGTTAATTATAATAATCAATTTTAAATATATCTTCTTAAAACTAGTATGCAATATTTCTACCGGATAGGCGAACCAATATTTTAATGCTCCAAAAATTGATAATATCCTAATATGTTGATAATGTATAACTAGGGTATATGATATTACCCACACATCTAAGCTTAAAAGAGCAAGAAAAGAGGAGATTAGTGAATACAAAATTTAAAATTAAAATAAAGATATAAAGATAAGCAAGGGAAAGTTTATAAAACAGATTCTAGTTAAGAAAGAAGATTGCAAAATGCACGAAAAGATTTAATCTTCTTTGACGAAAAGTAGCAAATATGCGATGCAAGTATTACACAAATGCGTAACCCGCAACCGCCCCGCAACCGCAATTAAATTTAAAAAATAATTTTTTAACCCGCCCCGCCCCGCATAAACTGAAAACCGCCCCGCCCCGCATAAGCTGAAAACCGCCCCGCCCCGCACCCGCCCCGCCGGGCTCGAATTGATAATGCAAGTGGTAGTGTGGTACAAGCAGACATAATATAAATGCATGCATGTGCAGCAAGAATTTAGAGAGAGACCTTTTTGGCTTCATCTTGGACGTAGACAGAGTGTTGTTTTTCCAGCCATGTCGACAAGAAATGGCGAACGGAAGCTTCAATATGTCGTGTAATACGAGCCTTGAGTTGTGCTGATTTTAAGAAGCTCCCAATCAGTCCATGCACTCTCCTATGTACTGGTCCATTCATTTGCAATATTGAATTCTTCCCAAACAATTCTGTTATTGATTTAGGATAACATGGTACAAATACATCCCCGTTATTCTGTAGAACCACTTTGTTCACCTCTGCATCTGTTGATACTATTATTCCTTTCCCTAGTATGTGTGTTTTAAACACCTTCCCATACCTTTAAGTAAATCAAAAGAATGAGAATAAGAGGAATTAGCTAGCCTTTCGACAAAGATTTGGTTAAAATTAGAAGAAAAAAAATGAGTTTTTGAAGATAAGTTGTTGAGAAATCGTTTTGGGAAAATGACATGGTAAAATAATAGCAAAAAAAAATGTATATTTTTTTGTGTACATATATATATATATACACACACATATGTTATATACAAAAATAATACAAATTTTATACATTTTTTTTGTCTACCGAGTATAAACAGTTTCAGACGCGAGCTAAAAATAATAATACCTAATGATTTTTAAAAATAGAAATTGTATCTGTATATACAACATTTTAGTGGAAAGAATTTGCAGTTATGTGAATAGAAAACTTCAGAAATTATTCTAGCGCAATTTCTGGGATTTTGAAAATAAAAATCTGTCAAAAAATAGTTAAATTCTACTCTCTCATGTGCATAATAAGTGATCAATTTACATTTGGCACACTCATTAAAAAAATATTAAATTTTAGGCAAAATAACCTAGTACGATTAAACTACCTTAATTAAATATTTAATGTGGGTAGTAAGAAATTATTTTAGGAATATGTATATATTGAATTTCTTCTTAATTATATTAATAAAAACTTATTTTAGGCCAAAAATAAAAAAATAAATTAATCATTTATTTGAGAGATTTATTTCAAATCAACTTATTACGGCCTACATATAAAAATGTAGGAAGTAGGGAAAAAAGGGATCAGTGAATTTTAATGAGGATTAGGCTCTGCAATTTAGTCCCTAGCTTGCTAGAGTGGAAGAGAGGTACAGTTACTGCAGAAGAGAGATGGCAGCTACTAATTGATTGCCAAATCTTTTTTCATGAATTTGGTTTGGCATATGACATATCGTACCATTGGTTAAACGGGCGGTACGAATAAAATCCATATCTTTCCTCCTGCAAAAGATCCTACTTCCCTAACCTACTACTTGTTCTCGTATCTACAATTCTACTTCTTTTCTCAGGGAAAATATTGTACTAACAGATAATCTAATTTATACTATTTAAGATTTCTAATTTCAGTTGTTGTGAAGTATGTGACCTAATACTAGGCAAATAATAAATTAAACAAATTATGAACTTTGAGCTTCTAATGAAATTTATAACACATGCTCTATATATACAACATGACATATGAAGGCAAGATAGAAAACCATAGCGGCTAATTATAACTGAGGGCCGACAAAAGTTGGGAGTGTATTTATTGTAAGCAAAGTGTCGGCAAACAGTAAATATAATTGGAACTTTATTGTAAATAAAAGAGAATAAAAATGAAACATGAAAGTGATATGAGAATATTAGTAGCATTTAAATGTAAGAGTATTTTCTATTTAAAAATTCTTTCTTCAGTAAACAACTGGTACTACTTAGGAGTATTACTTTTCCAATTCTTTTTTTTATAAATTAGAATAATGAAAAAGACAGCTAATTGTACTACTAGTATTTTTAATAAAAATGCCGTGCAGATAAACTGAGTCAACTGATTGAGGCCCACGTGCACGACCTCGCCATGACTCTTTATTAAAAAATAAATACTGCTTGATTAAAATAAATAATAAAAACATTTTAAAAATGACTGATCTTACAAACCAAGAGGATGCTTTAAGAATTTAAAACTATCACCAAATCTTAGGTAAGATTCGCTGTTAAGCAAAGGTTGAATTAATAATCGATTTCAAAGACATGAAAGAGCAAGAATTACCCTTTTAATTTCTCTAATACAAAGAAATCAATTAGTATAAATGGTAAATCCATAAAAATTGAAGAAAAAAATGAAAAAGAAAGGGATATATATATATATATGTGTGTGTGTATGCTTACAGAGACTTGCGTTTCTCCATAAAAGTGACAGGACGAGAAGTGTAACCAGAAGCTATGAATTCAAGAGTTTCTCCTAAAAGAGGCCAACCAGAATTTCCTCTTGGAATTCCTCTATTTGTATCATTCTTCTCCTTTTGCGTTTTTCTCATCTTATAAATAAACAACCCAACTGCTACCACTGTTGCTATTCCAATCCAAACCAAACTCCCCCCTGACTCCCCTTTCATTTTCAGTTTCAGAAGAAACAAAGACAATTTTTGTGTGTTTGGGTTAAAAGACTTCGGCTCGAAGCATCAATGGGCCGGTATATATATATGGCTCTTCCTGCAGAGAGGTTCTCAGATTAGTTATATAAAGTTTTGGTGTATATGTGTGTGTATATATATATTCCAAGACAGAAGAGAGAAAATGAGGTGGGTGGGTCGAAGAGATAGGAGTGTATATATATATATATATAAAGAGATGATGAAGCTGATGTGTTTGTATTTAAGCAATTACCATAATTGAAAATTGAAGCTTATTGGTAGGGCTATTCGTAGTTCGGTTTGTATTGGTTTTTTCCTGAAAATATTTCAAATTAAGTAAGTCGGTTTTCAAATATTAGAACCAAACCAAACCAATTAAGTCGATTTTTTTTCGATTCAGTTTATATCGATTTTTTCGGTTTTTTGTCGGTTTTTCTTAATATAAGACATATACTACCAAAAATATATTCCGGCGTCACATTTTCAATATAACACTATCAAATCAATTGCCCTTTAAGAAATCTATTATTTACCAAGATATATTGATGATAATTGAATTAAATAGAGATAAATTATTTAAGGACAAAATTAAAAATATTTGTTATTTTTAACACAAAATGGATTCTTATACTAAACAAAAACTACCAATCAAACTAGAATGTAAATGTAAAGAATTATATTAAAAGTGCGAAATATCAAGTAACATTTACCATAAATTTTTTGAAATTTTGTACAACAATATACATATATACAGTGGCGGAGCTAGCTCATTGAGTGTAGGTTCGGTCGAACCCAGTCGCTTTGGTCTAATTCATGTATTTGTCTTAAAAAATACATTGAATATGTGTAAATTATTAATTTAGAACCTGGTGACTTAAAAGGACTAGAACTCCGAAACCATAAGCTACAAATCCTGACTCTGTTTCTGCATATATATGTGTAATAATAAATTTAAAATAGTTACTCCTATAGTTGGTTTGGCTTGATTTTTTTCTGATTAAATTCAAAACCAAATCAAATTTGATCGATTTTTAAAATTCAAAACCAAAAACCAAATCAAACCAAAAAATATCGATTTTTTGGTCAATTTGATTTAGTTTTTTGAGATTTTATAAACACCCTACCTATTGCATAAGGTCCCGCAATAATTTTTTTTTTCTTGGTTTCCTATCGCACCGTGTTCGCATTAGGCCGGTTAAATTTATATTTATGACAGAAAATTTTATATTTGGCATAAAATGCTCTTTAACAAAAGTTACTTCGTACTTAAAGTTCGAATTCAAAATTTTTAATTAATGATGAAAGAGTAATTATTATTCCATCGTAAATATACACACATTCTTTAACTAATCGGAAGTATTTGTTTTGTCTTCACTCGCTCCTACTCTTTGAATAAATATACCCACATTCTTTTAGGATAAAAAATAAAAGCTTATCTTTTTCGGTGGTTCTAATTCTCTTTTTAATCGTTTTTCTATAAGGGTGTTGTTCGAGCTTATTTTAGGTATCTATTTCATCGAATAACTATTTCTCCCACTAATTTAATTTTGGTTGACATCTAGTTTTTGCTTTTTCTAATCAAATCTACTAAATATATATTTTATTGATCCAGACTAATTACTTTACTAAATTTAAATCTTTATAAATTCTTTTCCTTTCAAGCTTTTAAGATTTTATTATTTAGTTCATGTCAAATTATAACTTTACCAAAGAAAAATACGACAAATTATAGTTATTATTTAGTTCATGATAAAAAAGAACTTGACTAGATTCTAGAATGCTTTATATATACATAAGTTTCCAGCATTTCACATTTTTATTAAACAGTTAATTTTACAAGCTTTGTATGGTTAATTACTTTAGTATATCATGACATATGATATTGCGCCTAATTTCTTTTCTCTCTATAAATACCGAATTTATTGTTAGTTGTTTGCCATAATTTTCTTGCCATATTTGATTTTCCTATCTCTCGAAGAAAAAGGCAATATAATTATCTTAACTGAGTTTTCCTTCTTATAAAAGGAAATCATAAATCTCCAATATTTGGCTAGTCCCTTTTGAACTTCTATAAATTGAGGATCATTCATTCTCATTCAGTAGCATCCACAATGTAGCCATAGGGGGCTTGAGAGTAGTGTTTAGGGGGGAACTTTACGGGATAAGTGTTAGTGTGTCACTTGTGTTTGCCTCCTCGTGAGGTTGTTCTCTCGCTATTTTGTACTCTCTTTTATTATAGTGGATTGTTCATCTCCGTTGTGGACGTAGGTCAGTAGATCAAACCCGTTAAATGTTTATGTCTTTTTTGTAGATTTCTCTTTTGTTGTTGGATTTATCGTCACTCAAGATTTATTTGCTAGCTTCCATATGACACCTAATTTTTTCCGTGTCCTAACACTATCTTACTTATGAAATTTTTTGGCACATAAAAGTGATCTCTAAGATGCAGTTTCCCTTTGAAAGTGAGGGAATTCCGCTTATCATTAAAGTTGCCTAATCTAGGAACATGAGGATATAATATGAGTCAAATTATCATTACTTCTAATAAAAGCTGAATTTCATCATTTGGTCAAAGGGTATCACATGTCTGGATTATGATTTATGAAACTTATCTTTTGTTATTCCAACACACCCCATTTGAGTATTTCAGAGAGACTAGGAAACACTACAGGCAGTTTTTATGAGCATTATTTATTTATTTATTTTTATTTTTTTGTTATAATTGTTTTGATTTCGGAACACTGCTCAATTAATTCGTATAGTCCATTAAAAGGAAATATTTTCTACCATGAATTCTTTTATTCTAACTTTTGATTAAGGGTGAATAGATTAAAGAAAATTTTACCTCGTATAACAAAGTTTTATATCTTATTTATTATAAATAAAAATCCTTTTAAAATATTATTTTCTATAGCTATCTTTTAGTTTTTATAGCAAATATGTATTTATGATCACTTCCTACTGTTAAGCCATCAAATATGTTGTCTAATATTTTTTTCTCTCATTATTTTTATTTATTCTCTCCCAAAATCCACATAGTATATTATTTATCTCTCCACGATCTCTCTCTCGTTCTTTCCTATATGAACCAGAAAACTGGTTTTCTCCGATAGACGTTGAGTTTTTCCATGATTTCCATGGTTGTCACTACTCTTCAGCCATGAAAAGAGTGAGCTTTTCCATGATTTCTTGCAAGTTTTCTTAACATCCTTTTCAAAATTGTTCTTACCCAATTCCACAGGACGTAGAGGTGTGACACCAAATTTTTTCCCTTCTGATTTATGATTTCTTGCTTCTGTCAAGAACTTTAAATTTGTGTAAATCGTAAATCATCAACACAGATTTTCACCACTCACCATTAAAGTGTTTGGGTTTTTGGCCGGTTAAAGTTTCCTCTTTTTCTTTTTAACATTTTTGTCTTGAAAATATTCACCATTATAGGTTTTCTGCGGAAAATCTATTAAAGCACCCAATTTCGAAGGGTCATCTTTCGATTTGCAAATCACTAAAGAGGAACCTGTATTTGCAGGTTCATCAGCAACCATTGCAGTTGAAAGAAGAATAAAAATATGCAATGACTCTAACTATAGATGTATTTATATTTATTCGAGTCCGCATATATTAATTTTTAGTTTCTACGGTGATTTTCTCTTCTTGTATTTATATGTATTCGATAAAGCATACAATGATTTTATTTTGTACAGTAATTTTTGACTGTTGTATTTATATGTATTTGAGTTTTTACAATACTTACAATAATATTTTTAAATATATTGTTAGTTATATCATTTTGATGTTATTCATCAATTAGTTATGCATTCAATCTAACTGTATTAATTTATATTTTAGACCTTATTGTATCCATATGTATTTAAAACGATAATACAGTGAAATACTATAATCAATGAATACAACCAATGAAATATACTCAATAAATTAGTAATACCATATATTAGGAATAAATAAAAATTATGATACAAAAATAAACTTGAATACATTGAACATAACTGTTAGATATAACAGAATACAAGCATTGGATTTATATGAAACATGCATGAAACATAAATATATAAGGTATTCATACACAGAAAATCGAATTTCAAAATATCTCTGTAGATACTTGTATCAATTCCGAGCAGAACCTCGAATAGTGTTAGAAAAAAAGAAGAAAAAACTCGAATTGTATTAGGAAAAAAAAAGGAGTGACTGAAACTCTAAATGCTCTATTTTTTGTGTTCAGCATCTGATCAATCTTCTCATTAATTGAATTGATAATGTTGTATATTATAATTAATTTATGTGAGTCATATTAGGAGTGTATCAAGTTTAATTAGCATCTTTCCGTTATTAAACTACTTGAGACCTATAATTACGTTGTATTCGTGAATACATGGTACATATACATGTGAATACAACGGCTACCAGGTGGACTCCGCTATTTTTAACTGATTTTCGCTATTGTACTCATGAATACTGTAGACATGTAATTTTTCACTCTCCCCAAGATTTTACATATTTTAGTGTAAATATTTAATTTTGATTTAGTATCGCTATTCTAAATAGTGCTGACTCTTTTACTTTATTTTTATCATAAAAATTAAAAATTGCAAAAAATATTTTTCATCTTTAGGTTAAAGTCAATTAGTATATTTACATTTATTGCATTATAACATTTGAAAATACAAAGAAATTAGTTTCACTTTTACTTAGCTTTATATTTGTTTATTTTAATGAGTGATATTTACATTTCTATAGATACATTGTACTATTTGATCTTCATAGCCTAAATTCAAACCCAAAAGACATGGTCGAACCTAACTCTCTAAATCCAAGCCACATTACCCTTAGCCCATAGATCCAAGCCCAATACCCACAAAACCCTAACACTTTAAAAGGACCTTATTCTACATCTTAAGACCTAGACCTAGCCAAGACAAAAAAAATACCTAGACCTTATGTGTCACGACCCTAAACCCGGACCCGGTCGTGATGGTGCCTCTCGTGAAGACAAGGACAGTCGACATATTCACATTCCAATCTTAAGCAATAAAATAACAAGTATTAAGTCGTAACATGATAAAATATAAAAAATAAGCAGTTAACAATATAATTTGCGGAAAAACAAACCCAACAAAGCCCGATACCGGGGTGTCACTAGTCATGAGCATCAACTAAGGTCCGAATACAACTAGAGTATAAAATGTACTAAATACAGTTTAATGAAATCAAGAGGGAGAAAAGCAGTGCTGCGAACGTCGGGCAGCGACCTTGCTAAACTCCGATGAGTCTGCCTCTGAGCAACCAATACCCGCTACCGAGTTCAGCAACAATACCTAAATTTGCACACAATGTGCAGGAAATAAGGTGAGTACTTCCAACTCAGTGAGTAATAAAAATAAATGAAGACTGAGTGATAGGAAATCATAAAGAGTACATCAACATGTTATATAGAAGCAGTACAAAACCAGTAAGGAAGTAGTGACGATGTGAAATCTCTTAAGCATCTTACCTCAGTTTAAACTTCTTCTAAAATGGCTCTTCAATAGTTAAGCAATTGAATGCGAGCAGTTAGAAGAGATAAGCATAGAAGATCCGCCCCTCTGGCACAATTACACAATTAAACAGGTACATGACAGGTAAATAAAAAAGATAAGTACATAAAGGTTCGCCCCTCGGGCACAATGTCAACAAATCCGTCCCTCGGGCAATATCATAGAATAATACCAGCCCCTTGGGCTATATCTCAGAATCGTACCGGCCCCTCGGGCTATATCTCACATCACAATAGGTACCCGCGCTCAATCATTGGGGTGTGTAGACTCCTGGAGGGGCACCTTACGACCCAAGCGCAATATCAAGCCACCTCATGGCTCGCAATCTCAGGCCCTCGGTCTCATTATCATAATCAGTATATCACTGCTGCGGCATGCAGACCAAAACAAAACTATCCTCACAATACAGGCCCTCTGCCTTACTCGGTCAGAATCTCATAAATACCTCGGACATTAGTAAAATATGAAGCTCAGCTCAAATATCTTTGAAAATATCAACTAATGTGTTTAAAATAGAATAACATAGTTGAGTTTTAGAGTAGTGAAAATATAGCATGAGTGAGCACAAGTATGAAATCAAATAGTGAGGAAAATATCATTACAATCATATAAGGGCTCAAACAGTTGGCACGAAACCCAAATATGGCATTTAGCCGAAAGTATAATAATATTAAACATTTAGCTGCCCATTATACAAAAAAATAGTCCTTCGGGATGGACTAAGTCACAATCCTCAATGGTGCACGATCCCACGCTTGTCATCTAGCGTGTGTTTCACCTCAAAATAGCACGACGTTGTGCAATTCGGGGTTTTATACCCTCATAACACCATTTAAAATTATTGATCACCTCGAACTAGCCCGAAAAGCTACTTTGCAATACACTTGCCTCTCAACCCAACTTTCGAGTGCTCCAAATTTACCAAGTTCAGATTTTTATCATCAAAATGAATGAATTCCAATTGAAAAATATTAATTTTAAACACAAAACTCGAAATCATTCAAAACCAGACCTCCGGGCCCATGTACCGAAACTGGACAAATATACCAAAATGTTGTTCATCATCTCACGAGTTTGTAAATATTAAGAACTTGAAAATTAGAGTTTGTTTGACCCCTCAAATCATCCCTAGAAGGTCTCATAATCTCAAGCCATGACTTCACCTTTTCTACTGATTTTCATGTCTAAATCCATGTAAGATCACATATTTCACTCAAAAATAGGAAGAAATAACTTACCTAGTGTTGTTTGGTGAAAATCCCTCCTTGAACTCTCCAAAATCGTCCAAACCAAATGAAAGAAATGAAAGAAATAAGCTAAAACTCGTGTTTAAAACAATTTGTCCATGCTTCATCGAGTTGTACCTTGCGTTGTGCATGTTGTACATTCTTTACTATTTTCCCATGTTGTACACCTTATATTAAAATGCCCATAACACCTTATGGAAATATCCAAATGACAAACGGTTTGAAGATTTAGAAACTAGACTCGAAGATCTTTATTTGATAGGTTGTACACCATATTACTCTTTATATATTCCGAGATATGAGCTTCTAAAATCGGCTCCATGCTTTAGAAAATTCCGTCGAAACTGCTCCACCAGCCATCTTCAATCGATCATAACTTTCTGATAAATGTCTAAATCATGAATGATTTTACTTTCTGGAAACTAGAATGCAAGCGCTACAACTTTCATGTTTTGCAATTATTTTGATTACTTAAAGATTGCAGATATGAGCTTCCAAACTCGACTCCTCGCATCAGAAATTTTCTGGTGAACAGCTGAAGCTCAAAAATCTGCAGCTTTTTCAAAGCATGAAATATTCCGTTTAACCACCCGAAACTCACACAAGGCCACCAGGACCTCAACCAAACATGCCAACATATCCCATAACATCATCAAAACTTGTTCCAACTTTCGGAATGCTCAAAAAAATATCACAACACCAAATACGCATCGAATTCAAGCCTAAGAATTTCAAAATCCTCTAAATTACGCTTTTGATAAAAAGAAACCCAACCAAACCACGTCTGAATGACATGAAATTTTGCACACACATCCCAAATGACACAAGGAACTACTGCAACTCTCGAAATTACATTACGACCATTATATTAAAATCTCACCTATCAACCAGAAAATGCCAAAAGTAAATTTCGCCAATTCAGGCTAAATATACTCCATACCTCCGAACACATTTTGATCATGCTCCTAAGTACCAAATTACCTAACGGAGCTAACCAAATCATAAAAATTCCAATCCGAGGTCATATACTAACAAGTCAAATCTTGGTCAAACCTTTGAAATTTCAAGCTACAAACTAAGAACTGTTCTTCCAAATTCATTCTGATCACCCTGAAATCCAAAACCAACGATTTACATAGGTCATAATACACTACACGGGGTAAGTCATGCCAGAGAACTGTAGAGCAAAGTGCAAAAGCTCAAAATGACCGTTCAGGTCATTACATCCTCCCCCACTTAAACATATGTTCGTCATCGAACGTGCCAAGAGTTGTTCCAAAAGCCAACCAATCGCCAAATAACCTTACCACGTATATACCCGGGGGTGATCTCACGTCACCCTATCTCATATAGATCTGATAACACATTGTAACTGGAATTTCACAATCCAATCTAGTCCATAAACCATAGAACCACATTTCCACTTCTGAAATCATCAATACGATAAGAATCTCACATTTATATTGTGAATAAGTCCGAACAAGCTGTAACAAATCATAGTTGTAACCTCACGTGCAATTACATGATATGTCACATAACTCAAACACTAGTAGCGATAACTTCAAATCACAGCAGTAGCACATAACAACCAAATATCGATATAAAACCTCTTATTAACTAAAGTCTCATTCCGTCACTTTAATATATTACCAATGATAAATGAAACACGCAATAGGCCATAACCATTTCTCAGATCAACCATTCATGAGGCCACTTCTCCATTGGCAAAGACCATAGAAAATTTTTGAGCCAAACTTCATATTATCCTTCCAACATCAAATCTGTTCGTATTCATTAATGGTCCCAACGATCACATCAATACTGTCACGACCCAACTTCCAAACCCGATCGTGATGGCGACTCTCATGAAGACAAGTCCAGCCAGTTATCCCAATTTATTTCTTTAACAGTTATCAAACATGGGTGAATATATAATACAACTTAATGATAATAATAATCAGTGTCTACAACCCCACATAACCTGAACGGGATGTCACAACTCACGAGCATCTAAAAAGTAGCGTTTCTTGAAACCCTTGCAAAATAGTGCAGATATGATTAGGTTCCTGAATCTACACACCAAAACATGATAGAGACGGTTTAAACAAGTTTCAACGTTATTTAAATTTGAATTACCTTGCATATTCAACTTTTTCATATAGGCGGCACATTGCTTTTTGTGATGCCCAGGTTTCTTGCAGTGATAGCACTTTCCTTTTGGCTTTTTCACACCACAGCTACACCTCCAGGTGCCAAAACCTTGTGAGCTTCTTCTTTTTCTTATCGCCTCTCAGCTTAGAAACCGAAGCTTTCTCAACATTCAGTTCCACAATCAGAGCTTGCTGTTTGATAATAGATTATGCCGCTTGCAGCTCATTCGATAATTTCGCTAGTGAAAAATCTATTTTATTCATATTAAAGTTCAATCAAAATTGTTGAAAACCGTCAGGAAGAGTCTGCACGACTCTCTCAACTTGAGTTTCCTTATCAATCACAGCTTCAAGGACCTCCAGTTCATACAGTATATCCATCATCTTCAGAATATGGTCCTTAATTGATGATCTTTCAGCCATCTTGGTATTCAGAAGGGCTTCCATGGCTGTCTTCTTAGCTGCACGAGTTTGCTCACCAAACATCTCTTTGTCTTTCGATAGACTGATACTGATATTGCAAAATATTTGCTATACGGGCAAGAATGTAACATCGTGCCATCTCATCAACCATAACCCATTTATCATAGGCCTTAACTTGATCATCGGTAGCATCTTCATCAGGTTTTTCTGGGCATGCACTCCTCAGTTTTACGAATTTGTAACCTTCAGCAATTAGGACCATATCAAGTTTCTTTTTCCAGTCAACATAATTCAGTCCTTCTAACTTGTTTTGGTTAGAAATTAAAGTAAGTGGGTTGAATTAAGACATGGTTAATCTGAGAGATATTCACAATAAATAGATCATTATTTATTAAATAAGAATAATAAAATTCAAAGTAACATATTACACATATAACCACGCTCATTGAACAATTAAATTCAATAGGGAAACTTAATTATTCATGCGAAATATGTGAGTAATGTCAGATATTCGTCCCATAAAATAAAACATGGCCAACTCAGATGGAGAGTAAACTGTCAATTTAAGATAGGTATTTGTAAATCCTAGTTTTATTAAATCAACATGTAACTCGGTTGGAAACTTAATACAAGTTACCAAACAACTAGAGACTAAACCACAATAATTATCTATAATGAATCTATCCGTTGAGAAAGAAGACCTATGTCAACATATAAATTCATTATTACTATAAAACATGAATGGAAACCATAGAGATTGAACCCCACCACCATTATTTTCGTAAAAAAAATTCTCTTATTAAAAAGTTCCAGAAAATAAAAACAAATGGCCAAAACCCCATCTAAATGACCCCGAATGCCCGGAAAATTTGGGGTTAATCGGAGTTCGACAAAATTTGAGAACTCCAAAATCATGACCAATTTGTGAAAATCATTTTTTGTTGTTTTTAGGGTTCTAAAATTTTTGACTCATTCATTCACATATAAGTATGTTAATACATGATTTCATAACTCAAAATAGTATTTAAAACAATCACAAGTTTTGAGAAAGCAACACCGTTTTCATAGATAAACACAACAAACATGTATAATTAAATATTATATTTTAATATTACTCTATTCATAATGTATTACATTATCTAGTTAAGTGTAAGACTGCAAAATATCAATTGTTAGAACATCAGCAGACGCAAGCATAAAATACAGGTATCACAAACATGTAATCTAGACAATGATTGAATTACGAAGATCAGAATTACTAACCTCTCGAAACTATTGCACAAGCCCTTCACAGAGCAAGGATCCAGGGATATAGTCTTCTGATATGCTCCTAGTAAAGCCTTGGAAGAAAATATTTCTGTGGGCAAATATTACTACTCTAAAGAGTAAGTTATTAGGTGAAACTAGTCTTTTATTTGTAGTGGCTGAAATTGAGCAAAAAACTAGCCCAAAATCGTGTATGATTTTACTAGGGTTGTAGAATCGTACTCCCAAAGAACCTTTCTCCCATGTAATTATCTACCAAAGTCTATCAAGGTTTTACTAGATATAGTAGGGACCACAGAAATAATAAGAGGCTACCAATTGTAGTATTAATTCGAAATTTGGATGAATTAAATCTCACTATAATTAATCACAGTTTAATCCACTAAAAAACTACAATTGAACTATTCATTATGAATTTCAAAATTCACCAGCACTTATTTTAACTCCCCGTGTTAATCACTGACAATTCAATTTAATCAACTAATTAAATCCTTTATAATTTCATTTAAACTATTTTATGTGATACATACAAAATCCACCTGCCAAATTTTCACATAAGAACTTATAAGCTTACATAAATTGGGTATTATCAAACTCAAGGTCGAGTCACGAATTCTGTCAACTAATTATCATTTCACAAATGCTATTTGTTATTGTCCAATCTATTAGGCATACCTAACTCTAAACAGAGTTGTACCTTTTAATAAATCGAAATAATAAACAAATCACATTGACCATAATAACAATATCAAGATTAGGAGTGTAAACTTATTTAATGAAACAGAGAAAATATTTTATATATTCAGCACAAAAATATCTTTTCTTTACTTGATCCATTCAATATACACGAAGTATACTAGCACAAGAAGTTGGGGGTAAACTCACTTCCATAATCAAGATAAATAATATTTTAATCTTGTGCTACAGTCATCTAAGAATTTTTTCCAACAATATTTTTATTAATGTGAACATAATTTATTAATTATGAGAATCGACAATTTAATCTTTTGTGCATGAGCTTACACTCCATACACTAAATCGTTTATTAAGGACACACATGTAACAAATAATCTATTTAAAGTAATACTTTATTAAATTGAATAAATCAAATAAACAATTACCCCATAAAGAATAAAACATAATAATATAGCTAAACCGCATGATTAATAGTATATCCCAACACAAGACGCGAATCTAATCATTACACTATTGAATATAACAATGTCGTACATGTAATGTAAGTGTAAGAGAGAGAAAGAGGGAGGACGAGAGAGAGAGAGAGGGAGGGCCCTCGGGTCATCGACATCATACTCTACTAAAATAAATTTCACGGAAAATCAGCTATATCCAATCAAGGTTGGCCTTTCACCCCCTAGCCACAAGTCATCCCCATATTTTGCCATATATGTTGGTTCGGTCCTCCAAGGCCTGTTACAACTCTCTTCAACCTACTCCCAGCTAGGTCGATCAGTTTCGGGTCAAAGGGAGCGAGCCCTTCTATGCGACAAGTGAAGACAACATAGTTCACTAATGTTTAGTTTGTCTGTAAGGCACTGCTAATGGTGAGACAACGTTTCAGCATGTCAAAAAGTGGTTATGATTACCATAACTATTACTGAGATCACAGCTTTTGGACATCCCAACTAGTGAATAGCACAAGATTATCAATATTGAGCAACCAAGAGGGCTCAGAGTTCTCGACTGAAAAACTATTTTCTTAATAAGCCAGACTCTCCAGACTGTAACAGTTGAGCAAGTATGTCGTATCCTGAAAATTAACCAGCTCAAAAATGACTGATCTCTGTGGCCGGAACTAAACAGCCAGAATAAAACTCCAGTATGAAAGCAAAAAATCATTAAGCTACCAGTATGAATGCTACTCTATTAACAATACATGGCTACTGTGATTTCAAAAGAAAGGCAAGATGGAAGCGCAAACTGTAGTACAGAAGCTTTAATAATAGCTTAAGTTCTGCTGGCAAAGACAACAGCTTCTTCATGCGAAGCGCTGTAAAATGAGCTCAATTTAGTTATAGCAAGTGCTTCTCCAAACAGTGATGCCCTTGTAGATTTGGTTATGTGCACTTCAACATAATCACCAATCTTTGGGTTTCGCTTCCCATTATTATCAACCTTATCTGTGATAGGCAGGTTAGTAAATGATACCCTATGGCCTCTGTCGCTCTTGCCAATTAACTCTGTGTCTGGGGCTCTCTTATTGGGCCCTTCAACTAACACAAGTTGGAGAGTGCCAATTTTAGAGTCATAGTTCTGACCTGTACTCCCACGAAAAGCCTCAATTAATTCTGTGAGCCTCCTTTGCTTGACATCATCAGGAACATCATCAACATATTTTCGGTGGGCATGTGTTTTCTCTCTCATGCTGTAAGCAAACATGTATGCCATATCATAACAAACAGCCTCTACGAGGCTTAGTGTGTCTTTGTGATCCTCTTCTGTTTCTCCACAGAAACCTGAAAGTAACGTGTCAAATTAACAGCCACAGTCATTTTTTATAGCTCCCATGTAATGCCATCTGCCTATTAACTATGAAAAGTTTGTAACATCACGGCATTTGAATAATTCAAGAACTCCTAGATCAATTTCTGAATGTGAGAAGTCAGGAAGCAGAAGTATTAGCTCGTCTAATGTAAACATAAAATACTGTAGCAACTCTTTGAATAATCATATAATTTCTATATCTTAATCTATGATAAATCGAGATGACAAAGCAAAGTCTCCCAGAAAAAGACTAGCATTCTTGAAAAAGCAATAAAGTAAAAAGAGGAAGTATCATAAAATAACTAGAAAACAAAGACACAAATATTTCCCGAAAACCTAAAGTAACAGACCATGTCCGTTTATAGCATTTGTAGCATGGATGTTCAGCCTTAAGTGAGGTCCCAGTAATTAAGAAAACACAATGGAATGCAATCTTACCACATATGAAGTCACTGCTTATGCCCATGTCAGGTATTATATCCCTTATCTTCTTCACAAGATCTAAGTATGCTTCTCGAGTATATCCACGACGCATTCTTTCAAGCACTGCACTGCTGCCTGACTGTGCTGGCAGATGAATGCTTTTGCAGATATTGTACCTGTCCCGCATAACGTACAGCAAATCATCTGGAAAATCTTTAGGATGTGGGGAAGTGTATCTGAACCGCATTTCAGGAAATTCTGTCGCAAGCCTATCTAGGAGATCAGCAAACCGTAGACCCACATGTTTTACTTTGCACATGCTGGAGAATCCATCACTAAGTTCCCAACTGACTGCTGGTTCAGCCGGATTTTCAACTCCAGATGTATCATTATAGCTATTTACATTTTGGCCAAGAAGCGTAACCTCTTTGACTCCCTCTTTCCAAAGTTCAGCGACCTCTTTCACAATTGATTCCACTGGGCGAGACCGTTCTCTCCCTCTAGTGAAGGGAACAATGCAGAATGAGCACATATTATTGCAACCCCTCATCACAGATACAAATGCAGATATAGAATTTTTGGAGATGCGAACTGGATTAATATCCGCATAAGTTTCTTCAAGTGAAAGTAGAGTATTTATACCTTTTTGGCCATCGTCCACCTCTTCCAACAGGCGTGGCAAGTCTCGATAAGCATCAGGTCCACAAACCACGTCAACCATCTTATCTGAATCCAATATTTTGTCCTTCAACCTCTCGGCCATACACCCCAATACAACTACTTTGGGAGGATGTGTGGACTGTGACCTTCCAATCGCAACATTGCTCTTCCATTGTCTCTTAAGAAACCAAAAATAATTGAGCCTCTGCCAAACCTTATGTTCTGCATTGTCCCTTATAGCACAAGTATTTATAAATATTATCTCAGCATTCTCTGGGACTTCCACGCTTTCGGTGTATCCAGCATTTTTCATGATAGATAAAACAATCTCCATATCATTGACATTCATTTGGCATCCATAAGTTTCATGATAGATGCGACCTCTTGGCATAACATCAGATATCATCACAGGCCTACAGCAAAAGAAAGCCCAAATATCAGTTTTCTCTAATAAAATTAAGGTTGCTAATTTGGCACTGTCAATGAATATGAAGTTATAAATTTTCAAGTGAAACAAGAAAGTTGGAAACATAACAAATCATTATCATATAAAATTGATGATAGATCAGACTTTAGTAGCTCTACCAACTAAAGTATTGAATTATCCTACTTTGAACAAAACAGAGCAATATATTTTAGAATATTCAAGTCAAAACATTGTCAATAAATAGAATGTTTTAAATTTTCCTACAGTAGAACATAAAACTCTAGGTCTAGATAGTTTTGGATAAACTCTTGAACACTTTTCTGCTTCCCTTCAGTTTAAATAGTTGGATATCCATGCAATTATTTACTTCCTCCAGTTTGAATCCCTGTGGAAAAACTTGGTATTCCAATCCCCCTCCTTTAACCAGAGCGCCCTCGATTTTTGTCACCAACTAGTCTCCAAAGCTATTGCTAACTCGACTATTTCCCTCTTAACCTCCCCCAATCTCGCTTTCACATATTCATCTAACTCCCTCGCCCTTCCCCTCTCTCTAATTTCCCCAATTCATGCATAAGCTCCCTCATTTTAACCTCTACCCTCCCAAAAACCTCCTTATTCCACCTAATAATATCTCCCTTGAGCAATTCCACCTAATAATATCTCCCTTGAGCAATTTAAGTTTCTTCGAAAGACAGAATGAAGGTGTCCCTGATACCCCGTAGCTTGTCCACCATTCTTTCACCTTGTCACCAAATCCTGACACTTTCAACCACATGTTCTCGAATCGGAAGGGAGCACGCACCCCCTCCCTCTGCATCCATCTAGCACGATAGGCAAATGATCAGAAGTCGGCCTAGGCAAAGGAATCTGCAGCACATTCGGCACCAGCTCATCCCCGGATGGCGATATCAGAAATCTTCAAGTCTAGACCTTGAGTTGGAATCCTCCGCCCAAGTAAACATTTCCCCTAACAGAGGAAGATCAATGAGAAAGCGATCATTGATCGAAGTCAGAAAACTCCTCCATGGCCCTCGAAATCATACTACACCCTAATCTCTCCTCCGGGAATCTAATAGTGTTAAAGCCTCCCCCCCCCCACCCCCCACCCCCCAGAACTCATGGAATGTCCCATTCCCCCATCATATTTGGCCAGTTCCTCCTAGAAAAACACCTTGGACCCTTCTCCTACCGGTCCGTAGGCTCCTCCAAATCCCCACTCGCTCTATGTTTGAAAAGTGGTGCTAAAGAAAAAACTCCCTTCTTAATCTCTTTTACCTCCAAGCTTTTATCATCCCACATTAGAAGAATGCCCCCAGCACTTTCCACTTCTGGAACCCAGTCATATTTTACCCAACTACCTCCCCAAACATTCGTCACAATAGTTGGATATCCATGCAATTATTTACTCCATCCATTCCAATTCATATCACACAGTCAGTTCCAAAATGAATGACACATTTCTATATTTGGAAACAACTTAACTTTAAACTTTCATTTTACCCTTAATGAAAAACTTCTACACACAATTTTACCCCTAGCGAAAAACTTTTATACTCACACAATTGTTATGACCCCACAAAGCTTTTACCCTTTAAGTCTTTACAACCACAAGCTTTAAGCCTTTACAACCACAAATTTCAAGTCTTTTTTTCCTTAAAACTCTGTACCGAGTCAAATTACGTCACATAACTTGAAACGGAAGGAGTACTTAGTTTCAACTTGCACTAGCAACTGCAGACTTGACGGACAAGATGCACATTAGATGAAAATTTATATCGCGATTAAGGGCAAGATGATAAAGATGAATCCAGGACTTCTACAGGATCAAAAGCATCATTATGAGATGAGCTAACAGGTTATAGTGAGGCCCTTTAGCATGGATGAACGGGATTATCACACATATGTGCTGACTTCCAGAAATGTGAATCGTGTATAGGAATTATTAATTCCAAAATGCTACACACTATTATGGCAGTTAAGAATCTCAGAGGTACGCGTGACAGCCTAAACAAGAGTGGTGCCACTGTTGGTTCTCCTTAATTGCAGCCAATGAACCAAGGGAGCATTCATATTAAGGATATATAGTTGTTTTAGATGGACTTTTTTTTTCTCTACAGCGGTACAGCAAATGATTTGACTTCAGGTTTCCACCCAAAC
This sequence comes from Nicotiana noctiflora, assembly GCA_032618575.1. Classification (NCBI taxonomy): domain Eukaryota; kingdom Viridiplantae; phylum Streptophyta; class Magnoliopsida; order Solanales; family Solanaceae; genus Nicotiana; species Nicotiana noctiflora. Next base: position 73,262 of record JASVEL010000717.1, read on the forward strand.
AAGGTTGAGCCTAACATCTCAAAGGCAACCTCTTCGTTCAATTAGGAGGGCAAATGCTCAGAAAACATCAAAGCACCTGCAACCGTTGGGACAAGAACAACTTATGGTAGCTAGGATGAAGTAGAGGCATGTAATTCCATGTAATGTCTGGTTTGGTTGAAGTTAAAAGGGGAAATGTCAGATGAATGGAAGTAAGGATAGAAAGACATTCACATGGTCCACAAGGAAATGAAATTGGAGTAGTTGGATACCTCATATGTTGCCTTTTAAATCCATCCAAAATTGAACAGAAAGGAATAAGGATATCGATTTTACCTATCTTCCAACTATACCAAACAATGGGAAGTAAATCATCAATGCTTCACTGGGATAGTAAAATAAGTCAAATTTCTCTTCCTTATCTTCCTCTTCCCTTCCTCCTATCAAACAGACTGTCAGAGGTTCAACAGGAACAACTGTACATGCCCTTTATCCCTCACAACATAAGGCTGCTTAAAGCATGCCACTCAGACTGTAGTGAACTATCAGAAATAGAGCTATTAGGTTAACAGAGGTAGTCAACAACTCATATATGGTAAGTTGCAACAACAACAACTACAACTACCCAGTATAGTCCCACAAGGTGGGGTCTGGGGAGGGTAATATGTAGACAAGCCTTACCCCTACCCAAAGGGTAGAGAGGCTGTTTCCAATATATATGGTAAGTTGCATTCACGCGAATTTGCTGCCCCCCCCCCCCTCCCCCCCCAAAAAAAAAAAAAAAACCCAAACAAGTTGGTACTCAGAGTGCTCAGAATTGATCTGCTATCTTATAAACACCGAACAAAAAACTTCGCTTGCAGCAAGATCCCGAGAACTCAATGAAGCTTCAAAATTAGAGCAAACTGAAGCTCCAAAGTCTACAGGGTCGGCGACATGGAAACAACAACAAAATTCAGGTCTCGTACTAGTTATTTAGTGGAAGCAATGGACCAACCTGACTATGTAAAATGTTAAAGATACCATGCTTATTAAATGATAATTGAATTCTACTCATACGTGACCCATATATGTTTACAATCCAAAATAAAAGCTCGCAGTGCGACATAAGGCTTGTACTTTGATCCAATCATGAAAACGAGAAGCTAATCCAAGATTCTAAACCAGTGGGTACCGAGTACTTCTCTTAGAGAGTTAGTATTAGAAAACAAAACTTTTAAGGAATTGTTAGAGTATATCTATGAATTAAGCAGAGAACTTACTCGGACTGAACATCGGAAGCAGAAACAGTGGGAGCAGTAGCTTTGGGAATGAAGTGGTGGAGGCTTGGAATTTGATCTTTGCTGGGTAAAGAAGAGCGAGATTGACAGTTGGAGAAGTTTCTGGAAATCGAGAATGTTGAGCTCCTTCGAATTGCGACGGAAGTGGGGCGGTAGAAGGAGGACTGTAGTTGGAGAAGCTTCGACGAGAGGAATCTGACGTGGAAGGAAGAGTATTGTTTAGGGAATTTGATGCGGATTGCACAGTGAGGCTGGCTCAACATGGTCGATAGAGAAGATAGAGAGGACGCCATTTTTGGTGGTCGAGTTGGAGAGAGTGGTGTGTTTGTTGTGGTTGAATGAGTGTGGATAGGGCTAGGAATGGCCACACCCGAACCGGCGAGCTGGGTTCGGCGGCTTTGGATTTGCAAAAACCAAACCGCTGATATTTCATTCGTTCTAACGGGGAAAAGTGACAAAAATGATCACTTACGTTTGGGGCAATGTTTAAAATAACCTCTAAACTATATTTGTGAGTAGTTTCGGTTCTTTAAGTCTGTTAAAAATAAATATTTTTTATCGAAAACATTTAGTTATTAAAAACTGCGACACCACCCGCAAGGAAAGCCGAGTTGGTTGAGCGAGAGATCTTCTAAATAGGAGGTCGCAAGTTTAAAACATGCTGCATATTTCTTGGTCGAGCTCGTTACACGAGGCTTTTCTACTGCAGTTTATCTCTCAAGTATGGTTTGCGAGTTATTGTAGTGGGGCGGGATTTACCTAGAGCACACCTCAAGGATAACGGCTACGAGTTTCCTACTTCACAAATAAAAAAGATGCGATACGAAAATCTCAAATGTCGAACCTCTAAATATGAGTTCTTGTTTAATCTTTTATTCACTATTCTCAATAAGTCTAATAACCCATGTGTTTCGCTCAAAAGACGTTAAATATCTTTGAACTAATCAATCAATGTAAACAAAGGGATAATCGGAATCAATGGTAATATGAATCGAAGATTGATCGTTAGGTTAATGCGCGTGGATAGCTCGTATATCGAGATAATAAAATTTAATGCAGAATATAGAATAAGTGAGCAGTGGAAATGCTGGTAATAGAAGGAAGAACAATGTAGAGAAGGAGAGATGTCTATTAAAAAATGACCGATCCTTACAAATGGGGGGAGGCCCTTCCTTATATAGGATGGAGGCCCCCTCGCCTAACTATTACATTGACGCCCGGATGTTGCAATTATATTCGGAATATAAGACAGGGGTGATCGGGGATGTTCTCTTAGATGGGTTCGCCGGATCGGTATTTTTAAAGGCGGGGCCGTCCCCTTTATGGCGTACGCCCATAAGTGAGGACGTCCTCGAATGTTGCCGTCCTCGTAAGGTAGCGTCCTTGTGTTGCACCTCATCAGGACCGGCCACGTGTATGTACAAACTAGTCGCACTATTCATCCAATTTGTCCCATACAGCAACCTTAACTGATGTGGCCGGGGCGTATCTGCGATGGGCAGATAGATCCTGCCCACGTTGGGTCTCGTGCACACGTGCGTACATGGCATGTTCTTTCGAACCGTCGCCTGCTGACGGCGTGCGCCATAATTACTGTAGTTTTCAATGCTGGTCATAAAGGTGATTTGACGTTTCGGTTTCCCGCCTCTTTTTCGGTGCAAAAACTCTTCGAATTTCACGCAGTACAACAACAACAACAACAACCCAGTATAATCCCACTTAGTGGGGTCTGGGGAGGGTAGTATGTACGCAGACCCCTACCTTAGGGTAGAGAGGCTGTTTCCAAATAGACCCCCGGCATCCTTCCCTCCAAGAACTTCCCACCTTGCTCTTGGGGAGACTCGAACTCACAACCTCTCGATTGGAAGTGGGGGTTGCTTACATCAGAGCAACCCCTCTTGTCCAAATAGAAGGCAGTTTCAATATCTTCCTTTCTTTTAGATCATCAGAAACTCCTTGCTTCCTGCCTTCTCATTTTCACATTTTTGGCAACTCGTATCTCTTTTCTCAGCATTGTTGCTACCAATTTCTTTCAATACCCAGCTAGCAATCTAACAAAAAGAATGGCTAAATGTAGTCGTCATAGAGAACCAGAAAGGGCAGAGACTCGTTCCGGGGTTTACCGGCAGTCTGGGGTAGTAAGAAGGTAAAAAAGGCTCTTGTCCCCCTGAAGGAGGACAACCTTCTTCCTCGTGAACTGAACGTGAGAAAGGACTTTTCTTCACCGGCGGATGCCGATGTATGGGAGAGGTCTACGTTCACCGAGAGGTAGTTAAACAATCTCAGGGTGACCTGTCACGTGCCGGAGACGGTGGAGAGAAGGGTGGCCGGGGACGACCTGGTCTATGTTCATCAACCGGAGTTCTGCGCCATCCATGAATATCCTTTCATCATGGGATGCGAGCTTCCCATATACCCCTTGGCGGAGGCATTATGCCGCTTCTTTAATATCTGTCCGGCCCAACTAACTCCGTATACGTGGAAGATCTGTCGTATCTTAACGATGTACGCTGACAGAGCTGGTGTGGAATTCTCCGTTCACCACCTATTGCAGTTGTTTAGTCCCGGCTATATGCGGGGCAAGATGCTGCAATTAAAAAATCGAGGAACAAAGGGCTTGGTCGTCGAGGCGGACGACAAGCCCAACCGTCAATTCTAGATGAAATACTTCTACATCCGCACTTCTGACTTGGTGGCGGACGCGGCCGGCTTTCCGGAGGTGTGGAATGCCAACTGTAAGTACCAATCTATTCCTTCTATATTTTTGTTCATTGCTTCGTCGTCACGCCATTTTTCAGGCGCTAATATTTTTGCTTTTCTTGTGTAGTGGCGGCGCGTATGCCCCAACCTGTTCTCGAGATTAGGGCGTGAGTGAATCGACTGATCCCCTTCGTCGATGAGTGCAGGACGTGGGCTGCCTTCGGTTTGAAGTACGGCCGTCCAAGTACGGTCTTGACTTCCTAGCTTCTGTCTTTCTTTTCTTTTACTTTAGATGTCGCCGTAGCTGATGTTTTTATTTTTTATTTTGCTGCAGCTCGGAATGCTGCACGGAGGCGGAGACGTCGTGCCGCTAGTCCCGCCTCTTCGGAAACAGAGCTCGTGGCCTCCGTTAGGCAGGGCCTTCTTGAGGTCGACCAGTCGGAGGAGGGTCCGACGGACGTAGTCGCGTCTGGCGATGAGGTGGCCAGGGTTGCCGACCCGGATCTTGGCCGTGCCATTCAGGAGTCCCTAGTGTCGGACGCTCCCGGTCCTTCTTGCTCTGCGCCCGTGCCGTCTATTGACCTGGCGCCTGGGGCGAACACAGAGCTCCCATCCCCTCCTACTGAAGAGAGCGCTCCTATTAATGATGAACCGGCGGAGCGCAAGAGGCATAGGTTGCTCACCGGGAAGGGAGTGGTCGTGGACCGAGGACGGAAGAAACTGGTGGCTCGTCGTCCTGAATTGAGACCAGTCCTACTGGGCGACGCCATCCGTACGGTGAGAGCCTCGGTGCTGAGTGCGGCCGAGGTGAGTGCTGACGCTCCACACGCCGAGGGCGACGGCGTGCCTGCTATTGCCGCTGAGCCTGCGGGCGCTAAGGCGGCCTTAGAACCAGCAGGCGTGTCGTCGCGGGAGCAAGCTGGGACAGATACGCTGGAGGCGGGTCAGTTACACCGATTTTCTGATTCCGTCGGGCTACAATCTATTGGAGGAGAGTGGGCACGCCGTGAAGGACTTTGCCTTATTGTGCGGTGATGCCGAGGTGGAGTCGTTGAAGTCGGTGAGCGACCGCGACCTGTCTCGCCGAGTTGCTGGTGCCGCCCTGCAGGTATGACTCGATATGTACATTCCTTTTTTCTTTTGCTATTCTTTTGTTTCGAGGTTTTCAGCTTGTCTCTTTTCTTTTGCAGACTCTCATTCTGGAGGTGGAGCGGAGCCGGAGGGACCGGAAGAAGCTGGTTACCCTTCGAAAGGCGTCGAAAAAATACAAGGAGGCCCGCGAGAAGCACAAGATGCTCTCGGACTGTTTTTCCAATGCCCCGGAGTTCCGCCTCCTCCGAGAGAGCGTTCAGTCATTGGAAGAACAGCTACATAAGCAGACGGAGCAGATTGAAAGGGCGGATATTGATTTGCTGGTCGCTGTGACTCGGAATGCCGAGCTAGAGAGCCTCCTCCAACATCGGGGGGAGGAAATGGATATGGGCCGCGTGGCCATAATACAGGAAAACGAGCTTCGCGCCAAGGTCGATGCTTTGTCGACCGAGCTTCAAGCGGCTATGGCTCAAGCGGCGGTTGTTCGCCAAGCGGAGGCCGTTGGCCCAGTTGGGAATATTCCTCGCGAAGCCTAGGATATGTTGGTCTACGCCGAGGCGAGGCAAAATGTGTTCGAGGAGCTGCATGCCGCCGGCAGGGCTAGCGAGGCAGAGGTCGACGGGCAGCGTCGCTTGGTCAGGGTGGCTCGTGAAGCCTATGGCTACGACCCCGACTCCCCGGCCCAGACGGATGGATCCTTTGCTGATGTGGATCAGCTGGGTACTGGGTCCTGGATTGAGAGGATACTCCGGGATGATGGCGAGGACGGCGGTGATGGGGCTGCAGGAGATGGCGGAGGCTTCGATAGTTGAGTAGGGCTTTATGCATTCTTGTAGTTTGTAGCCCCCTCTCCCCTTTGTAAATGTGTAACCAATATTTTAATAAATACTTCTTTTTAGTTAATGTCTCAAGTTTTCCTTTTTTCTCTCTATTTTTTTTACTTCCGTATTGTCGTGGTCGACCTTAGTCTTTAATTTGTACGGCGAGGGGCCCTCTGCCTGAATTCATTCTTGGACTGGGGTGCACCAATATTTTGACGTCAAAGGCACTTAGCCTGAGTCCCAATTTGGGCGAGGTCGGGCTTATGCGTTTCACGCGGCCGTCCTTTCGACCCTTCATTTAGAGAGGCCGTGTCATTAACTTTTAATTGTTAATGCCTTAGGCTTCCGCTTTTCCTGGAGGAGGTCGTAGCCTTCTTCTTTGGACGCTCTAGGCCTTAGCCATTTGCTTCATCTGGAGGAGGCCATGGCCTTCTCCTTTAGATGTTTTTAGTCCTTGGCCCTTTATTTCATCTGGAGGAGGCCGTGGCCTTCTCCTTTAGATGTTTTTAGGCCTTAGCCTCTTGTTCCATCTGTAGGAGGCCGTAGCCTTTCATTTATCGGGGATGGCCATGGCCTTTCATTTATTGGGGATGGTCGTAGCCTTTCATGCACTATGTCCATAGCCTTTCATTCGTTGGAGATGGTTGTAGCCTTTCATGCACTATGGTCGTAGCCTTTCATTCGTTGGAGATGGCGTAGCCTTTCATACAGTATGGTCGTAGCCTTTCATTCATTGGAGATGGCCATAGCCTTTCGTACATTATGGTTGTAGCCTTTCATTCATATGGCCGTAGCCCTTCATTCATTGGAGATGGCCGTAGCCTTTCATACAATATGGTCGTAGCCCTTCATTCATTGGAGATGGCCGTAGCCTTTCATACAATATGGTCGTAGCCCTTCATTCATTGGAGATGGCCGTAGCCTTTCATACAATATGGTCGTAGCCCTTCATTCATTGGAGATGGCCGTAGCCTTTCATACAATATGGTCGTAGCCCTAGTCCCTGTGATGTGCTATTCGTACCGACCGGTGCGCTTAGCGCATCAGAATAGATATACAAGTGATTCCGGACATCTCCCTCGTCGCCTCATTAAAAATCTCTTCGGGAAAACTCAATTGGGACAAAACCCGGCAGAGGGAAAAAGAGTACGACTTGGGGGGGTGTCTCTTAGAAGTGGAAGCGCTTGAGGTGTGAGATATTCCAGTTATTTTGGAGTATCTTTCCATCCGTGGTCTCTAGTTTGAAGGCACCTTTGTCTGCTGTTGCGATGATTTTATAGGGTCCGTCCCAATTGGTTCCCAGCTTTCCTTCGTTGGGATCCTTTGATGCCAGTGTCTTGGCTTTTAGTACGTAATCGCCCGTCTTGAGTGGGCGGATTTTCGTCCTCTTGTTATAGTACCTCTCGATCTGCTGTTTTTGCGCCACCAGCCTGATGTGGGCCATTTCTCTTCTTTCTTCGGTTTCGTCCAGGTCTTGTAGTCGGCTTGTGTCGTTCTCATCTCCGCTCATGTGTGAATATCTGAGACTTGGTTCGCCGACTTCGACTGGTATGACGGCGTCGGTCCCATAGACTAATGAGTAGGGAGTTTCTCCCGTGGAGGACTTGGGGGTGGTTCTATGTGCCCATAATACTTCCAGTAGCAGCTCAGACCACAGTCCTTTGGCGTCTTCAAGTTTCTTCTTCAGGATATTTAACATAGTCTTGTTGGACGATTCCGCTTGACCGTTGGAGGCTGGATGATATGGCGTTGAGAGTATCCTTTTGATGTGCCATTTGTCGAAAAAGTTGGTTGTCTTTTGTCCTATGAATTGTCGTCCGTTGTCGCATGTTATTTCCTTGGGGATGCCGAAGCGATAGATGATGTTCTTCCAGATGAAAGATATGACTTCTTGTTCGCGGATTTGGGCGTAGGCGCATGCTTCTACCCACTTAGAAAAATAGTCAATTAAAACTAACAAAAATCGTACCTTTCCTCGTCCGGAAGGCAGCGGTCCGACTATATCCATCCCCCATTTGTTGAATGGCCATGGGGAAGTGACTGAGTGGAGAGGTTCCCCCGGCTGGTGTGTCATGGGAGCAAACTTTTGGCACTTCTCGCATCGTCGGACGTAGTCTGTTGCGTCTTTTTTCATTGTGGGCCAGTAATAACCGGCCCGTATTAGGCACCGCGCGAGTGCTCTATTTCCTGTATGGGTGCCACAATGGCCCTCATGGACTTCTTCCAGTACCAGAGTCGTCTGGTTGGGCCCCAGGCATTTGGCCAGAGGTCCCCCAAAAGTTCTTTTGTAGAGGTCGCCGTTCATCAGGCAATATCCGGCGGCTTGCATACGAAGCTTTCTAGCTTCTTTTTTGTCGTACGGTAGTTGCCCTTCCTGCAAGTATGAAAGGAACTGGTTTCGCCAGTCCCATGTTAGGTGTAGAGAGAATACCTCGCTGCGATCGATGGCGGAATGCATGAGGGTGACGGTGCTTTCTTTGCTCAGATTCGTGGCCGCTACGGCTAGTTTGGCCAATCCATCGGCTTCGGCGTTATGTACCCTACGTACTTTCTCGAAGTGACATTCGTCGAATTGGGCCATCAGTTTACAGACTTCGGCTTGATATTTCTGTAAACTTTGTTCCTTGATCTAGTAGGCTCCGGCGACTTGATTTATCACAAGTTGTGAGTCGCAGTGCAAGACCAGTCGGCGGGCCCCGTATCTGGTGGCTAATTTCAAACCTGCAATAACGGCTTCGTACTCCACTTCGTTGTTAGTCATCTCGGGGCATTGTATGGACTAGCAAATGGTTCGGCCATGGGGACTTCGAGGACAAGTCCAGTCCCGATCCCGTGGTGTTTGCGGCCCCATCGGTGTGGAGTATCCAGGGGTCCAAGTTAGGGGCCGTTTGCAGGGCCTCCTTCTCGGCTTCAGGTGAGAGGTCGGCTATGAAGTCGGCGAGGACTTGTGATTTGATGGCGGTTCTAGGGACATAGGTGATATCGTGCTCGCTGAGCTCTATAGCCCATCTGGCGAGACGGCCCGACAGTTCGGGCTTGTGTAGGATGCTTCTTAGAGGGAAGTAAGGTCTCAGCTTGATGGGGTGGCATTAGAAGTAAGATCTCAGCTTTCAGGAAGCCGTGACCAACGCCGGTGCCAGTTTTTCAAGGTGTGGGTACCGCGTCTCGGTGTCCACTAGAGTCTTGCTAATGTAATAGATAGGTGATTGCGTACCTTTCTGCTCGCGGACGAGCACCGTGCTGACTGCAACATCGGAGACGGCCAGGTATATTAATAGAGGTTCGTTTAGTTCCGCCTTTGCCAGTAGTGGCGAGGATGTCAGGTACACTTTCAGTTCTTGGAGGGCCTTGACACATTCGTCATTCCAGTGGAAACCGTTATCCTTCCTCAACACATTGAAGAACTTGTGGCACCTGTCTGATGATCGGGAGATGAAGCAGGAGAGGGCGGCTATTCGGCCTGTCAACTTCTGAACCTGTTTTTTGCTGGTAAGCGCTTTGGGTATCGAGGCGATCGCCTTGATTTGGTCTGGGTTGACCTCGATTCCCCTCTGCGATATGAGGAAACCGAGGAACTTCCCAGATGCTACGCCAAAAGCGCATTTTTCGGGGTTCAACTTCATCCCGTAACTGTTCAAGATTTCGAAGGCCTTTCGCAGGTGATCGATACGGTCCTCCTTTTTTGCCAATTTAACCAGCATGTCATTAATGTAAACCTCCATGGTCTTCCCGAGTTGCTTATTGAACATCTTAGTGACCAACCTGTGGTAAGTGGCTCCCGCATTCTTCAGCCCGAAGGGCATCTCCCTGTAGTAGTAAGTACCTTGGTAGGTGATGAAGGTGGTTTTTTCCTAATCCTCCTCCGCCATCAGAATTTGATTGTAGCCGGAATAGGCGTCTAGGAAGCTCAATAGCTTATGCCCTGATGTGGCGTCGATCAGTTGATCGATATGGGGCAGGGGGAAGGAGTCTTTAGGGCAGGCCTTGTTTAGATCGGTGTAGTCCACGCACATCCTCCACTTTCCGGTTTTCTTCTTGACCATTACCACGTTGGCGATCCATTGCGGCTACCCGCGAGGGTGCAAAGAGTTTTTCCAATTAAAGGACAATCGAGACGGGATTTATTTAATTATTTCAGAGTCGCCACTTGGGAGATTTATGGTGTCCCAAGTCACCGGTTAAATCCCGAATCGAGGAAAAGAATGACTCTATTTAACAGTCCGCGAACCATAAATCCGGATAAGGAATTCTATTAACCCGGGAGAAGGTATTAGGCATTCCCGAATTCCGTGGTTCTAGCACGGTCGCTCAACTGTCGTGTTTGGCTTATCTATCTGCTTTTTACGGTTATGTACTTAGTGCGAATTAATATCCCTTTACCGCTTCATTATTGATTATGATTTACGAAAGAGAAAGTTGCTTTAAAAAAATATGCTTCCGAATCACGTCACATGAAATGCACCCGGATCCTCGACATATTCTTATTCGACATTTCGGGGTTTGGATTTGGGTCGCATGAAATGCACACCCGTGTTTAAGAATGTAGAACTAAAATATGCGCCCGGATCGATTACTTATTTACACTGTTAAGAAGGACGTGATATTCGTTAAGAAACGACACATCTCAAAATCTAAGTACTTTATATATACACTTATGAGGGCCCTGCGATTTGTATAACTGTCAAGCGAGGCGCACTTCTAATTCAAATTTAAAGCGAACTACATCCCGCTATATTTATTTAGGAGTTGATTCCAAATTATTTAAAACATGTTACGAGCCACACTACATGAAATGCGCCTGTGGTTCTTGACACGCTTTATTTAACCTTGTTCAAAATTGGAGTCGGGTCACATGAAATGTACCCCCGATTCCTTTAATCTAATTACGTCGTTCAGTTGAGTAATAACGCACCAATTCCTACAATGTGACAAAATCCTACTCAACTACAACTGATTCGTGGCCACGTGGATAGCTATGCGATCTTAATCTACGAAAACTACTGTGAAGATCAATTAACGGTTTTAAAACTGTGACATGATAGCTTCCGTTTTTTAAAGTTTTCACCTAACTAAGCTAAGTGATATACTATTACTACATTACTGGCCATTACAAATGTTTTTGTGTTGGTTTTTCTACTATTACATTCTACAATACAATTAAATCTCAACTCTAAAGTAATACTAATACTGATAACAGTGTTGGTCTATACAGCATACAATAGCATTGAAATTTAACTGAAGCTTCACTTTCATTCAACCAAACCATCATTACAGCTTCTAATCGAACAAAGGAATACCTGGAAGTCACAATGGGTGAAGATCAGTTGCAGCAACAGAAGATACAACGATAACAACAATACCAACAGCAGCAACAACAAGCACCAACCAACAACACAAAACAACAGCAGGAGCAGGATCAATCAATAAAGAAGCAGCAAACAAACACCACAGTAACAACCTCGACAACACAGCAGCTAACCACAATAACAACCTCGACAACACAGCAACCACAAGCAACAGAAGCAAAGAAGATGCAATAAACCAATGCAAGAAGCAACAATAACAACACAAGAACAACAGCAACCAAACGACCACTGTAACCAACAGCAAAGCACAACCACAGCAGTGGCAAAAGAAAGACCACAACTACAGCAACCACAACAAATGACAGTAACCACCCCAGACAATGAAACAGTAAATTCAACCTATCCTGTTTGTTCTCTGTCACTCTCCCTCCCTTCAGAATCCCCTTGCCTCTAATGTGTATCAATGTCTAAACCTCTCTTTCAATGCTTTCAGAAGGCCCTCTATTCTTAGTGTTTTCCTTACTCACAAGCCCTCCAAATCTCTATTTTTTCCTCCTCTCTTAAGTGTATCACTCCCTATATCTCCAGTGTTCTCTCTGTGTCCCTTATACTTATAGTTAAAAGAACTCCTAAAAGCCAAAAGAATCAGAAACTCCCCTCTGCCCATCCCTATTCCCTGAACCCCCCACTATTTAGTGTCCATGTATGGACTATATCATTAAAAATGCTGATGGCAGGAAACTAGTGGGGTACCTTGCTGTACAGCAGGTTCCACTAGCCCCTCCTATGGGCATGCTATTAAACAACTAACATTAATGGAATCCTACCAGCTGTATCCAATCAAACTCCTAATCCAGAATCAAGCAACAACAGATCACAACCTAATGAATTTCATACGGACAAGACAAGAAATGAGCAAACTAAACTAAACACAAGAGGCTCAATTCATCACAGTTTAACACACAAGACTAACAATGGTACATATACTGGAAAACGACTACTATCATGTTTCTTTCAAGCGAATCAATTGACGACACTTAATTAATCGATTATGTGAACTACAATAGGTAGCTAATAACCAATTGAATCAAGGTATAACAATCAACCTCGAGGATTTCAGTGGTTTTTGAGAGGGAATCTTAACATGAGCTAGATTATTTTAACAGATTGAAATAAAACTCTCGATAATAATCAACTAACCAATCAAACAGAAACGAGTGACCCAATGAAAGGTCTCGAGAAGAAGAACAGAAATGAAAGAAAACATTATATAGTAGAAAAAAGAAAAACAACCTAAATCAACTAACATTCCATTAAATACAACACCATATAAGCAAGAATAGAAGGAAAAAGAAACACTTATCTGTTAAGGCTCAACAACCGACCTTTGGCTGAACCGGATTCATCCATTTTGGGGTCCAATGGACCTTAATCGGGGTGTTCTCAATTGAGAACACCTAGACTAAGGTCTATTAGACCTCAATCTCCCATCGAATTAAACATGGCCCTAATTTTGGATTTCTAGGGTTCTTGGAGCCGTTTTTGGGGCTCGAGGCTTTTGGGTTAGATTCGAACGAAACCAGGGTTGGTAGGGGTGTGAGGGTGGTGCGAGGAGTCACTGGTACGAATTTGGGGTGGTTTGGCGTGGTTTGGGTTCTAACTCGAATCTTCGATTGAAGATTCGAGACGTTTGGTGGTGATTCGAGGTTAATGAGGGATGGATTCGTATAGAGGGGGACTAGGAGGTTCCACGGTGTTAATTTGGTTGAGATTGGCCTACCGGAACCGCCGCGAGGCGATTTCCGGTAGGCGGAGGGTGGCGGAGGCACGGCGGAGATTGATCGTCTCTGGGAGAGACGAAGATGAGTATGGGAGGGAATGAACGGGTGTGGGGGTATGGGGGGTTCTTTGGTAGGTTTAAAATTGACGCTTTAATCTCGGCCGTTGGATGATGAGAATCCAACGGCCAGGATCGAACAGTGGAGCGATTAATGAGATCCATCGGATCAACGCTGATCGACGGCTTGGATCTCTTCACTTAAAACGGAACGACGTCGTTTGGGGTGTAACGGGTTGGGACGGACTGGTCCAGTGGTTTGGGCCTTGCTGTATGGAATTGGGTTTTGGCCCAATCTCTTCATTCTTAAAAACTAGACTCCATGATGTGTATATATATATATATATATTAATTTTTACTACAATTATCCTACATAATATATATATATATTAATTTTTACTGCAATTATCCTACATAATTACATATCACTTAATTTTGATATTAAACACTAAAAATGCAAAACATAATATATATATTTTTTGTATTTTACTAATTTAAATAAATAAACACGCACACACAAAGGATACAAATAATAAGGAAATTAACACAAAAATCCACAGATATTACAACGATACAAAAACAATTTTTGGGAGTAAATCTCATGTAGGGCAAAAATCACGTGCTCACAGTCACCCCTCTTTGCGCGGAAACATGAAGAGTTTTCGTGCAAAGATAAGTGAGCGGATACGAGCGATTTTTTGCCCATTCGAGCACTCCGTATGAAGCATTTTGGAAAAGTTTTGACCGAACCTTGCTTCAAAGGTCTCCTACATATCCCTGGCTAAAAGGGAATCAGGTCAATGTAGTTCGGGAAGTTTTGGTAGCTGGGACTACCATGACCGCTGTGATCTTGCTGTTACTGCTGTTGTTGCTGCTATCACTGCTTACCGATCTCCTCATTACATCGTGATAAAATAAAACAAGAAGCTAGGCTAGCCTACGGATCACATGATCCTATCTATCTTCAACTTGCTTTTGCCGCCTTGCTTTTTGTTGGCTTGATTGTTCCTTCTGATGTTTCTTCTTTTCTGCCAATTGTTATTTCGGCCTATCTTGATTGCCGAACTCCGACCGTTAGTCCCTTCCTTGTGATCTTCGAACTATTTTCCTTCGAAGTCTGAATCTATCTTTTCTGATCCTTGTTGCCTTCCTTCTGATTATGAACTTGGATTCATGCTTGGCATTTCCGTTATACTCAACCGCTTTCCTCAACCAAATTCAAAATAAATTGCCACTCCATTCTTCAGGCGGGCTCCCTGACTTCAACTACAACTTCAAAATAAATCGCCATTCCATTCTTCAGGCGGGCTCCCTGACTTCAACCTCTTTTGAAAATAAATCGCCATTCCTCTCTTCAGGTGGCTCCTGACTTCAACAACATCTTTTGACATAAATCGCCATTCCTCTCTTCAGGCGGGCTCCTGACTTCAACATCAACTTAGAAAATAAAACGCCATTCCTCTCTTCAGGCGGGCTCCTGACTTCAACCTCTTTTGAAAATAAATCGCCATTCCTCTCTTCAAGCGGGCTCCTGACTTCAACATCAACTTATAAAATAAATCGCCATTCCTCTCTTCAGGCGGGCTCCCGACTTCAACAACATCTTTTGAAAATAAATCGCCATTCCTCTCTTCAGGCGGGCTCCTGACTTCAACAACATCTTTTGAAAATAAATCGCCATTCCTCTCTTCAAGCGGGCTCCTGACTTCAACAACATCTTTTGAAAATAAATCGCCATTCCTCTCTTCAGGCGGGCTCCCGACTTCAACAACATCTTTTGAAAATAAATCGCCATTCCTCTCTTCAGGCGGGCTCCTGACTTCAATCATCAACTCCGAAAATTAAACGCCATTCCTCTCTTCAGGCGGGCTCCTGACTTCAACAACATCTTTTGAAAATAAATCGCCATTCCTCTCTTCAGGCGGGCTCCTGACTTCAACAACTCTGAAAATTAAACGCCATTCCTCTCTTCAGGCGGGCTCCTGACTTCAACATCTTTTGAAAATAAATCGCCATTCCTCTCTTCAGGCGGGCTCCTGACTTCAACAACATCTTTTGAAAATAAATCGCCATTCCTCTCTTCAGGCGGGCTCCTGACTTCAACAACATCTTTTGAAAATAAACGCCATTCCTCTCTTCAGGCGGGCTCCTGACTTCAATCATCAACTCTGAAAATTAAACGCCATTCCTCTCTTCAGGCGGGCTCCTGACTTCAACAACATCTTTTGAAAAATAAATTGCCATTCCTCTCTTCATGCGGGCACCTTGTTTTGGAATTGCTTTCCTCCTGGGTCGTGTTATTTTTCTCTTGACTGCTGGGGATATCTTTGGAACTGATTACTTACCTGCTGGGGGTAATGCTGCTGGGGAAATCTTCTTTATTTCCTCCTTTTCTACTTCCTTCAGAACCTTTATTCTCTCTCGAGATCGCTGGGGATTGAAGTGTCATCAGCTGGGGATTACCCTGTCGGGGGATCCCCTTTCCTTCTTCCTCTTTCCAAACCTCCTTTGGGGCTCGCGCTTCGCTCCCTTGAAAAACTTGTAGGATATAATGCTGCCGGTGAAATCTCGAAATCAATGTTTCATTTTCCGAGGACTGCTGAGGGTGATACCGGCCTCTTGCCTTTCTGAACGCAAGCTTCCTCGTTTTGTCATGTCTGCTGGGGGTATAATTTCCTCTATCACAGCTTGTTGTTTTCTTTCTTTCAAAGCTGCTGGGGATAATCGGGTTCAAAGATCATTTCCTCACATTATCTGGCTTCTTTCCCCAACCAAGTATTTGGTTTCGAGAAAATTTTCGCAACAGGAGAAAATTTTCTGCCCCAGTTTGAGAATCTTCTTCGTGGCATGCTTTGCTGCTGACAACCCCTTTTTTTCCCTGTTTCAAATCAAAGAAAAATTGGTTAGTTTTAAAATGTGGTGGCTGGTTGTGGTGCTCCTGCTGGGGATTGTTCTCCTCCTCTTTCCCTGCTCTGTGTTTCATTATCAGAACTTGCTGGGGATGTTATTATTTGATGATATTCATGCTGGGGATGGGTTTTTCCATTTATCCCTTCCCCGTTCTGTGTTTCTCAACTTGCTGGGGGTTATTTTGTTGAAGATGAGATTTCCTTTCTTCCTTTACCACTCTGTGTTGTCCGACCACCTCGGAACTTGCTCAAGATAACACTGCCGGTAGATTTTCATTTCCTCAAAATTGGTGTTTCACTCTTCTTGAAGGTTGTTGAGGATGACACTAGTTCGAAGACCATTTCCCTTAAGACTTTCCTTCTTCCCCAAGTGGTATTGACTTCCAGAAAATTTTCAAACTGAAAAGAAAATTTTCTGCCCCAGTTTAATAATCTTCTTCGCATCCTACTTCTCTGCCGTCAATGGCATTTCCTTGCTTTGCATAATAATTGGAAAGTTGGTGGCAAGTTTTGAAGTCATTTCTCACTTGTTCTGACTAGACAGACCTTGATGGGGAATTTTTGATAAAAATGAGAAAGATAAAAAGAAACAAAATAGAAGACAAAGGAAAAAGAAAATGACTCTCTAGCAAGAAATATCTATAAAAACTTATCAAACGCGAATACCAACTCCACTTGGTCATGACATGCACATATGGTCTATCCTTCGTCGTTAATTGCCTTTCACGATTTCTGTCTCGTGATTTCCATCTGATTATCACCTTTATTCGACTTGTAGTGCCCGAAGGGTTTTCACTTTCAAGCCTCTCTCATTTTGATTTTCTTTCAGCTTTCGTCGCCTTATGGTGCCTGTGAAGGTTTTCACCGGTAAGACTCTCTCATTTGTATCACTTTTAGTTGGGGATTGGGGTGTCATTGCTAAGACTCTCTCGTATTTCCTTTCTGCTGAGAATCAACGTCTTTTCTGCTGAGAATCAACGTGTTATATTATGATAGGACTCTATCCCTCGCCTGACGCAGCATCTTTTGAAGACTGATCGGAAGGTCTTTCTTTGGACCGTAATGTGGGATTTGGATAGGGCTAGAAAGAAAGGGTATTGAAGGCTCAAAACAAAATCAATTTTGGGTTCAAAATTTACAACCTTCGGACCTAAATTTATTTACAATAAACACAATTTTTCTTTGCCCCAGCTTTTTACTTGGGGATTTTTATTTCTTTATTTACACTATGACCGAGCTGTGAAGCGCCTACGTATCCTCTTTAAGGAATCAGGTCAAACGTAGTTCCCAATTCCTCTTTTCCAAATTTCTTTTTTCATACATTTTTCTTTTCTTTTCTTTATCTCTTTTTGTTGTTTTCTTTTTCTTTACTTTTCTTTATCCCTTTCTTCTTTTACCTTTCAAACTTGTGTTTCTAGTCTTTGCAACTAATTCCGAAGGAGGGGTATGAAGGAATTTTAAATTCAGGCTCAAAGGGTTGACGATGGATAAAGTGTTTGGATAGCAGAACAAAATGCCTTTGTCATTCCAATCTTCAAAACATGCCAAGCGTAAACGGCACAATTAATATTCATCATATCTTTAAAGCACTATTGGGCAATACTCTCATCATGAACGACCCCATGTCAATTTTGGCCAGCTTGCCTTTGACTGTTTCCCTTTTTACGTGCCCCGGTTTCAGATGACTCAGGATCCAGATAGTCTCAAGTTGTTTTTGTTTCCTTTAGATGCCCCGATCATCTTCCAATTGCTTAATGATTAACTTTTAGAATTAAGCCATAATTATGTGTGCGCATGTCGTGTCACTAGATTCGGCGTTTGAGCACAAGACAAATCTAAGGGTAAAATTAACTAAACAAATAAAATGACCGGAAGTAACAAAAGACCGAAAGCTTCATTAAACTAATGACGAAATGGTTCAATGACAAAACAAGCAAAAAAAACTAGAGTACAGCCCTGAAACAAAACTGGGCAAGACCAAAAAACTGCTAAGACAAGAGGGTTTGACCACAAGAAAACCCTGAAAATAACTCGGACAACAAAAATGACGACAAAACGAACCACCAAAGCTCCATCTAGCTGACCAAAAGATGGAGTATCTTCCCAATTACCAAGCACAACATTTTAGCCACTAAGCTCTGCATCAATATTGCCAAGGCTGCCATCCGCTTCAACATTTTTAGCCCCAGTCAATACACCCCCCGGAGGATTTGTGTGTCCCATGTCATCATCATTGACCACAATCAACCACCCTTTTTGAATCATTCTTTCTATTTCCTTTTTCAAGGTACGGCAACTCTCAATATCGTGCCCTCTGACATTGGAATGGTATGCACATCGTGCAGTAGGATCGAAGCTTCTTGCACGTGGATCGGGAGTGTATTCGGGGAGCGGCGTAATCAGGCCGACATGTTTTAACTTTTCAAACAGACTTGCATAGGACTCTCCGATAGGGGTGAGCGCTTTTTCTCGCTTCAGCAACCTTTCCTCCCTAAACGCCTTATTTGGCCTGAAACCTGACCCGGGGGGTTTCCGGTATGTTCGTGGGGGTTGGTAAGCCTTTTGTGGAGCCTGGGTACCTGGAAGGTGAAGTACGATTTTGGTTGTCCCGGGGAGAGTAGTGGTGTTGGGGACGGGAGTAGCGTTGTGAAAACATAGTTGGGGGACGAGTAATTGAGTTACTCGAATGGCTGGAGAAGTTGTGATAGGCGGGTATATATGGAGAGTGCGGGAGATCATCCGGCATCGGGTTCATGGTACGGGTAAGGACAGAGTCCAGGAAGCTAGGTGGTGGCGGAGGTGGTGCTTTTCCATCCATCCACGCCCGATACATATCAGCCACGTGTTGTCTCAATATCTTGACCTCCTCTACTAACCCGTGGTTCCGTTCAACCAGCTGTTGTCGGATATCGGTATCAACCCACTCAGTCTTGAGATTATCTGCCATTGTCCTCTGACTTTGTCTTACGGGGAAGAGTTATTTAGAACCACAACCAACCACCTTTCTGGAAATGGACACAACAAAACAAAGCCAGCATGTCAGCATTAAGGTATCCCGCTTATTGATCATTCTTTTTTTTTTTTTTTTTTTTTTTTTTTTTTTTTTTTTTTTTTTTTTTTTTTTTTTTTTTTTTTTTTTTGTTATGGATATGGTCGAATCCTATGTGGATTGCCTACGTATCATGACCCCGCATGAATCGGACCGAGCGTAGTTCTTGCAAATTAATGCAAGAAATAAAGAGATGTTTATTTGATTTTTTGATTTTTTTTTCTTTTTCTTTGAAGGAAAATTATAGAAGCCGACTCCAACTACAAACTTGTGTAGGAGATTTCTACAAGAATAAGAATATTTTTGGTGTCAATTATGACTATTTCTACAAAATTGGCCACATAATGGCTTATTTGACAAAATGACTATTTTTGCAAAATTTATTTAAGAAAGATAAACTTGAAAATTTTTTTTTTTTTTATCTTGTGGCTCATGGGGCATCGTTCGGCATCACCATAAACCAACACGAGACTATTTTTCATAAATTGGCCATGTAATGGCTTATTTAGACAAAGTGGCTCTTTTTGCAAAATTTTATTTAAGAAGATGCAAATTCAAAAATTTTATCCTGGGGCCTATGGGGCATCGTTCAGCACCGACACAGGCCAACACAAGACTGAGGAATTAAAAATGCAAAAATATGGCTATTTCAGCAAAATTCCGACCATGTAATGGCTTATTTGATAAAGTGGTTATTTTTGTAAAGTTGAGTGATGACTCAAAACTTGATTTTTGCGGATACAGCCTTTCGACATTTCCGCGAGGGAATATTTCAAGGATGTGTCCAAAATTATTTAAAATGATTCAAAGTGGCTATTCTTGCAAAAACGGCCTTCCGGCGTCCTTTTGAGGGACATTCGGCTTATTTTAAGCAAGAATAGCATCACCCGACTTATTTATAACAAAATCAAAAATTTGACATTTTTTGGTTATTTTTTGCAAAAGGGGTGTGAACCCGAACTTGATTTTGCGGCTATGGCCTTGCAACATTTCCACAAGGAATATTTCAAGGTTGTGCCCGTAAATTATTAAAAATGATTCAAAGTGGCTATTTTTGCAAAAACAGCCTTCCGGCGTCCTTTCGGAACATTCGGCTATTTTCAAAAACAGCGTCACTTCGATTTATTGACAAAATTAAACACACACATTTTTTTTTGATTTTTTAAAGGGGTGGTTGAACCCGATGAGGGTTGCCTACGTATCTCACCTAATGGTGAGAATCAAACCTGCGTAGTTCGGTCAAACAAACTACATCTTTAAAGGAAACAAACTATTTATTATTTTTTCGCACATTTTTTTTTTTTTAGCTTAAAAACAAAATTTTTCTTAAAGTAAAAAAAACAAACTATTTTGAAATCACATATTTTTTTTATTTTACAACAAACGTTTTTTTTTCTTTTTAAGTAAGTAAAAAAAACAAACTATTTTGAGACTATGTATTTTTTTTCATTTTCCTCAATATAAAAAAATGGTTAGCCTGCAAGTCTGAAGCAAATATATGCGTAAAACAAACAGGATGCAGCAGGATGGTCTTTTCATTTCAGGTCACCTGTCCTAGACGGACCCAACCCCCGTGTTGAGTCCCCTAAGTCAAATGCAACATGATGCAAATAAACGTTCCTACTAGGGATCCGGCATGAAGCTTTGTTATTCTAGGTTCAAAAACCTGGGTTTATTGTTCTAGACTTGGCTTACCCGAGCGGACAGCTCGAGCCGAGGAGGAGGCAGCAACCCGGGAATACAGAAGCTTCACCGGTTTTGCAACTTATCCAAACCTCGTTCTAAAGTGGGAATTAGACACTATACAGAAAAGAAGTCACACGAAGTGCACCCTTCTTCATGATTTAGAAGACTCGGAGAGGAGATTGGTTTCAGCACAATTTATATGTACAGTTCAAAAAATATCAAAGCGATAAAAATATCATTTTGCACATTAATACAAACATATAATAAAATCAGATAATAAATATGCCAAATACAACAGTTATTCCAAGCTCGAATTCTAAACATTCCAAAGATCTCCCCAGCAGAGTCGCCAGAGCTGTCACACCTCTTTTTACGCACCCGCGAGGATGCAAAGAGTTTTTCCAATTAAAGGACAATCGAGATGGGATTTATTTAATTATTTCAGAGTCGCCACTTGGGAGATTTATGGTGTCCCAAGTCACCGGTTAAATCCCGAATCGAGGAAAAGAATGACTCTATTTAACAGTCCGCGAACCAGAAATCCGGATAAGGAATTCTATTAACCCGGAGAAGGTATTAGGCATTCCCGAATTCCGTGGTTCTAGCACGGTCGCTCAACTGTCGTGTTTGGCTTATCTATCTGCTTTTTACAATTATGTACTTAATGCAAGTTAATATCCCTTTACCGCTTTTATTATTGGTTATGATTTACGAAAAAGAGAAAGTTGCTTAAAAATATGCTTCCGAATCACGTCACATGAAATGCACCCGGATCCTCGACATATTCTTATTCAACATTTCGGGGTTTGGATTTGGGTCGCATGAAATGCACACCCGTGTTT
Organism: Nicotiana noctiflora; assembly: GCA_032618575.1. Lineage (NCBI taxonomy): Eukaryota > Viridiplantae > Streptophyta > Magnoliopsida > Solanales > Solanaceae > Nicotiana > Nicotiana noctiflora. The sequence goes on from JASVEL010000717.1 coordinate 94,763, forward strand.
AAGAAGGTAGAACTAAAATATGCGCCCGGATCGATTACTTATTTACACTGTTGAGAAGGACGTGATATTCGTTAAGAAACGACACATCTCAAAATCTAAGTATTTTATATGTACATTTATGAAGGCTGTGCGATTAGTGTAACTATTGGGCGAGGCGCACCTTTGATTCAAATCTAAAGCGAACTACATCCCACTGTATTTATTTAGGAGTTGATTCCAAATTATTTAAAACATGTTACGAGCCACACTACATGAAATGCGCCTGTGGTTCTTGACACGCTTTATTTAACCTTGTTCAAAATTGGAGTCGGGTCACATGAAATGTACCCCCGATTCCTTTAATCTAATTACGTCGTTCAGTTGAGTAATAACGCACCAATTCCTACAATGTGACAAAATCCTACTCAACTACAACTGATTCGTGGCCACGTGGATAGCTATGCGATCTTAATCTACGAAAACTACTGTGAAGATCAATTAACGGTTTTAAAACTGTGACATGATAGCTTCCGTTTTTTAAAGTTTTCACCTAACTAAGCTAAGTGATATACTATTACTACATTACTGGCCATTACAAATGTTTTTGTGTTGGTTTTTCTACTATTACATTCTACAATACAATTAAATCTCAACTCTAAAGTAATACTAATACTGATAACAGTGTTGGTCTATACAGCATACAATAGCATTGAAATTTAACTGAGGCTTCACTTTCATTCAACCAAATCATCATTACAGCTTCTAATCGAACAAGGAATACCTGGAAGTCACAATGAGTGAAGATCAGTTGCAGCAGCAGAAGATACAACGATAACAACAATACCAACAGCAGCAACAACAAGCATCAAACAACAACACAAAACAACAGCAGGAGCAGGACCAATCAATAAAGAAGCAGCAAACAACAGAAGCCAGCAGCAACAAACAAGCACCACAGTAACAACCTTGACAACACAGCAGCTAACCACAATAACAACCTCGACAACACAGCAGCCACAAGCAAACAATACAACAGCAGCAACAACAAGCACCAACCAACAACACAAAACAACAGCAGGAGTAGGACCAATCAACAAAGAAGCAGCAAACAAACAGAAGCCAGCATCAACATTCAACACAGCAGCAGTAACTCAATGACACAGCAACAATAACAACACAAGAACAACAGCAACCAAACGACCACTGTAACCAACAGCAAAGCACAACCACATCAGTGGCAAAAGAAAGACCACAACTGCAGCAACCACCACAAATGACAGTAACCACCCCAGACAATGAAACAGTAAATTCAGCCTATCCTGTTTGTTCTCTGTCACTCTCCCTCCCTTCAGAATCCTCTTGCCTCTAATGTGTATCAATGTCTAAACCTCTCTTAAGTGTATCACTCCCTATATCTCCAGTGTTCTCTGTGTGTCCCTCTAAACTCTCTGTCTCTCTGTGTATATATCCAAAACAACTCCTAAAAGCCAAAAGAATCAGAAACTCCCATCTGCCCATCCCTATTCCCTGAACCCCCACTATTTAGTGTCCATGTATGGACTATATCATTAAAAATGCTAATGGCAGGAGACTAGTGGGGTACCCTGCTGTACAGCAGGTTCCACTAGCCCCTCCTATGGGCATGCTATTAAACAACTAACATTAATGGAATCCTACCAGCTGTATCCAATCAAACTCCTAATCCAGAATCAAGCAACAACAGATCACAACCTAATGAATTTCATACGGACAAGACAAGAAATGAGCAAACTAAACTAAACACAAGAGGCTCAATTCATCACAGTTTAACACACAAGACTAACAATGGTACATATACTGGAAAACGACTACTATCATGTTTCTTTCAAGCGAATCAATTGACGACACTTAATTAATCGATTATGTGAACTACAATAGGTAGCTAATAACCAATTGATCAAGGTATGACAATCAGCCTCGAGGATTTCAGTGGTTTTTGAGAGGGAATCTTAACATGAGCTAGATTATTTTAACAGATTGAAATAAAACTCTCGATAATAATCAACTAACCAATCAAACAGAAACGAGTGACCCAATGAAAGGTCTCGAGAAGAAGAACAGAAATGAAAGAAAACATTATATAGTAGAAAAAAGAAAAACAACCTAAATCAACTAACATTCCATTAAATACAACACACCATATAAGCAAGAATAGAAGGAAAAAGAAGCACTTATCTGTTAAGGCTCAACAACCGACCTTTGGCTGAACTGGATTCATCCATTTTGGGGTCCAATGGACCTTAATCGGGGTGTTCTCAATTGAGAACACCTAGACTAAGGTCTATTAGACCTCAATCTCCCATCGAATTAAACATGGCCCTAATTTTGGATTTCTAGGGTTCTTGGAGCCGTTTTTGGGGCTCGAGGCTTTTGGGTTAGATTCGAACGAAACCAGGGTTGGTAGGGGTGTGAGGGTGGTGCGAGGAGTCACTGGTACGAATTTGGGGCGGTTTGGCGTGGTTTGAGTTCTAACTCGAATCTTCGATTGAAGATTCGAGACGTTTGGTGGTGATTCGAGGTTAATGAGGGATGGATTCGTATAGAGGGGGACTAGGAGGTTCCACGGTGTTAATTTGGTTGAGATTGGCCTACCGGAACCGCCGCGAGGCGATTTCCGGTAGGCGGAGGGTGGCGGAGGCACGGCGGAGATTGATCGTCTCTGGGAGAGACGAAGATGAGTATGGGAGGGAATGAACGGGTGTGGGGGTATGGGGGGGTTCTTTGGTAGGTTTAAAATTGACGCTTTAATCTCGGCCGTTGGATGATGAGAATCCAACGGCCAGGATCGAACAGTGGAGCGATTAATGAGATCCATCGGATCAACGCTGATCGACGGCTTGGATCTCTTCACTTAAAACGGAACGACGTCGTTTGGGGTGTAACGGGTTGGGACGGACTGGTCCAGTGGTTTGGGCCTTGCTGTATGGAATTGGGTTTTGGCCCAATCTCTTCATTCTTAAAAACTAGACTCCATGATGTGTGTATATATATATATATATATATATATATATTAATTTTTACTGCAATTTTACTGCAATTATTCTACATATCACTTGATTTTGATATTAAACACTAAAATGCAAAACATAATATATATATTTTTTGTATTTTACTAATTTAAATAAATAAACACGCACACACAAAGGATACAAATAATAAGGAAATTAACACAAAAATCCACAGATATTACAACGATACAAAAAACAATTTTTTGGGAGTAAATCTCATGTAGGGCAAAAATCACGTGCTCACAATTACCACATTGGCGATCCATTGCGGGTACTTCGACTCTCTGACGGAACCGTTGGCTAGTAATTTGTCTACCTCCTCCCGGACCGCCTCATTGATGGCAGCATTGAACTTTCTCCGGCCTTGTTTTACTGGTGGATGAAATGGATCCACGTTGAGCCGGTGTGTGGTGATATTCGGAGAGATCCCTGGCATGTCTTCATGGGAAAAGGAAAACGTGCCTGCATGTTTAGTCAGAAATTCATGGTACTTACCCGGGTTCGCGAGCCCGTGACCGATGTAAGCCTTCTTTTCAGGGTCGTTCTGGTCTAGCTGAACCGGGTCGAGCTCCTCTACCATAGCATTGCAAGCTTCTACGATGTCTGGATCTCTTATGGCGTCAGTCGTCAAGTCTGCTTGAGTCCCCGACATGGTTAATTGCTATGCTTTCGCGCTTGCCCTACTCAGTTGTTTTGTGTGAGTGCAATCTTGAGCTATTTTATAGCATTCCTGCGATGTGCACGACTCACCTTTGATGCTGAATATTCCCCATGGGGTAGGGAATTTGATTACTTGGTACAGGCTTGATGGGACCACTCGTATGGCGTGTATCCATAGGCATCCAATGATGACATTGTAGGTCGTCTCCTAGTTCATCACGTGAAAGGTTGTTTCTAGGGTGACACCTCCCGCAAGGACGGCATGGTCACTTTTCCTGATGTGCGCTCCACTGCATTGTTAAAATCGGTTAGAGTTATGCACCTGGGAGTGATTCTGTCCTCGAGTCCCATCTGAGTGAGGACTCTCGGATGAATGATGCAGGCACCGCTTCTGTCATCGATCATGAATCTCTTGACATCGGTATCAATGATACGCAGGGCAATAACCAAAGCATCATAGTGAGGGAAACACAAACCGTCGGTGTCAGACTTATCGAAGGTGATACTTTCTTCGAGGTCATCGTACCGTTCGTGGGAGATAGTTCTCTTCAGTCGGTGTGTGTTGGTGAACTTGACGTGGTTGATGGCGGCGTCATCCGGTTCCCTGACAATCATGTTTACCGTACGCGTCGGGGAGGGTGGCTTTGGGGGTCCCCTGGAGTGCTCCCGTCCGCGGCCAAAATTAGCTTTTCCTTTGTCGCTGAGCAGTTCCTTCAGGTATCCCTGATTGAGCATTCTGACGACTTCGTGACGTAGGCCGATGCAGTCTTCAGTCCGGTGTCCTCGTTCCTGATGGAACTCGCACATGACGTTGGATTTCCTCGTAATTGGGTCTGACTTCATATTTTGGGGCCACTGCACCTTGGTGCCGAGTTTCTCCAGTGCGTACACTACTTCTAAGGGCGAAACACAAAAGTTATGTGATGAAAGTAAAGGGGGCGTACCTCGGAAGTTTTTGAGTGGGGCGACGTGACGCTGCACAGCATTCGTATGCCGCGGGGGCGAAAGTGAAGACCTTGTATAGGGTTGGTGTCGTTCCCTGCTGGGGCGTGAGGGGAGTTCTCGGCGTCCCTCATATCGTCGATCCTTCCTCGCGTCCGAGTGCACGGCAGCTAGCCGCCGGGTTGGTCTGTTGAGATCCTCTTCGTCTGCCCGCACCTCGGTGTAGTAGGCGTTGTGGATCTCGTCCCAAGTGGTGGGAGGGTACTTCATGAGCCGGCTCAGCAGCTTCTTGGTGGCTCTAGAGCCGTCCCTGTTGAGCCCGCTTCTGGAAGGCTGCCACCTTCATTCCTTCCGACACATTTGGCAGGCTCATTCTTACCCTGTTGAACCTTGCGAGGAAGTCCCTGAGGCCTTCGCCCGTGGTCTATCGGACGGCGAATATGTCATTCACCCTGCTTTCGCTTTCTTGGCACCGACATGTGCGGTGACGAATTTATCATCCATTTCCTCGAAGGTCGAGATCGCCTTGGCGGGTAGTTGAGAGTACCAGGTTAGCGCTCCTCCAGTTGGCGTTTCGCCGAACTTCTTCAGCAGCGTTGACGGTACCTGTTCTTTAGATAAGTCGTTACCTTTTACTTCGGTGACGTAGTGGATGAGATAATCCTCGGGGTCGGTGGTTCCGTCGTACACCTTCAGGTATGGGGGCATCTTGAAGGTTTTCGGGATGGTGTAGGGAGACGCTTCTTCGGAATAAGGTTGTTCCATGAACTTTCCTACGTCCTGCTTGGGTAGTAGCTTAGGCGCCCCGTGAATCTTGTCAACCCTGTCCTGGTGCTCCTTTATCTGGTCGCGGAGGACCTAGTTTTCGCCCTCCATTTCCTTCATTTTTCTGAGGATGGAGGCTAGTGTGTCATCGTGCGTTTGGATCTCGACAGGTCGGCTGTTGGTCCGTGTTTCTTCCTGTTCGTCTGTTGCGGTGGTATTGCTGGTAGCCGGAGCGGCATTTTCGCAACCTTGCGGTGGTTTTTCCATCAAGCTGCTCAGAGTGCTATTCAGCCATTCCTCCAGTAGCCTCCTGACCGCTGGAGGTGCCTCTTTTGGATCGGAGTCCCTTCCTAGGGGTATAGGGGAGGTTTCAGCTTCAGGCGCGGTAGAGGGAGTAGCGTTGATGGTTGTGCTACCCCCAGCCTCGTTCATGGCACTCAGGAGGTTTGTGGTAACTTCAGCCATAACCGTTGGTCGCGTGTTACTTTCAGCCATCCTCAAAGAGTTTTCTTTTTTGTTTGATCGGATCTCGCAAATGTATAGTACGAGTTTGATTCTCGAAATCCCCACAGACGGCGCCAAATTGTTTCGCTCAAAAGACGTTGAATATCTTTGAACTAATCAATCAATGTAAACAAAGGGATAATCGGAATCAATAGTAATATGAATCGAAGATCGATCGTTAGGTTAATGCGCGTGGATAGCTCGTATATAGAGATAATAAAGTTTAATGCAGAATATAGAATAAGTGAGCAGTGGAAATGCTGGTAATAGAGAGAAGAACAATGTAGAGAGAAAGAGAGATATCTTATTAAAAAATGATCGATCCTTACAAATGGGGGGAGGCCCTTCCTTATATAGGATGGAGGCCCCCTCGCCTAACTATTACATTGACGCCCGGATGTTGCAATTATATTCGGAATATAAGACAGGGGGGATCGGGGACGTTCTTCTAGATGGGTCCGCCGGATTGGTATTTTAAAGGTGGGGCCGTCCCCTTTATGACATACGGCCATAAGTGAGGACGTCCTCGAATGTTGCCGTCCTAGTAAGGTAGCGTCCTTGTGTTGCACTTCGTCAGGACCGGCCACGTGTGTGAGCACGTGATTTTTGCCCTATATGAGAATTACTCCAAAAAAAAAAATTCAAAGTAAAATAGTTTTGGGTTTGTTTGCAATATTTATAGATTTTCTGTTATATTTCTCCAATTGGTTGCATTTGTGTGTACATGACTATTTGTTTAAATAAACAAATAAATATATATATATATAGATGGTGCCATTGTAGTTACAGTTTATTTTGTTTAAATAAACAAATACAAATATATATATATATATAGACGGTGTCATTGTAGTTACAGTTTAATCGGACAATTTGGAATTAATTAGTAAACTAAGTATTTTATAAAGTGGAAAATATTAATAATATTGTATCTTACATTTTAGTATTTAATTGTGTGATTTTCGTATAACACTGGTGTTTAATCATCTGTGATAAAGATTAGTAAGAGTTAATTAATATTTTGGCTTTACAAATTATCTTAGAATTTTTGGTAATTAAGAATCAAAAGGAAAATAAAAGAAGTAGAAGAAAACAAGTGAGAATGAACAAATCGGAACTGGGCCACTTAACCGGACCCAAAACCAGGCCCAACGCCCCAATCCAGTCCAAATAACCCTCAGCCCGTCTCCCATTACCCGGTCCAGCCCGGCCATTACCCAAAACGGCGTCGTTTCCATTAAGGAACGAATCCAAGCCGTTGATCTCATCAGATCGAACGGCTAGAAATAAACCGTCCATTTTGATATACCAAAAACATCATACCCCCCAAACCCCCGTGTCTCCCTTCATTCACCAAACAGCCCCTACCCCTTTCTTCAATCTCGTCTCTCTCAGAGACGAGAAACCCTAGCCGCCACCTTTTTCTTTTACCCAAAACCCGGCGGCGACGCCATGGCCGACCGCCAAACTTACACCCCTGAATCACCCAGTCCCCCTTAGTCCAAATCCCTTACCAGCTTTCCCCAAATGTCACCACAGATGTTCGAATTTAAAATCTAAGGTTCGAACCCTAGGAAACAAGGCCGACTATTCATCGAACGATTTTTGGGGAAAGTAATCGGAGAGATTGGAGTCGATTGGGTCTCGAAATAATGTTGCTCGCTTGGTCTTGACAAAAGAACAAGCCAGTGACATTATTTGGAGATTAAATCGGGGAAAAACAGTTCAAGTTCAAGTTCGATAGGTGAGTGTTCGTTTCAATTTTCTTTATTCTTTTCTTCTTCATCTCATTTGTCTCGAATTCATTCTACATGCTTCATGTCGAATTAATTCCATGTCAGGTCAATATTGATTTGATTTGATAATTGGTTTTGACTCGCTGTTTTGATTTCGTGGGTCGAATTGTTAAAATTAGTCAGCTTGTCTATTGGTTTTACTAAACTGCCCGTATGTTTTGCTTGAATTGATTGCGTTTGGATTGGAATCACACTTTGGTCTGTTTTAGTATGTTTGTTTGATTTTCTTGAGTGTATCTGTTATTAGAATGCACATTCGACTCAAGTTGACAATCGTCGAATGATTGATTCTCCATTTCCCTGAGTCTGTCCGTATGCATAATTCAAAGGCCTATTAGTTGTTGCTAATTGGATATAGCTATTAGTATTAGGAAATCAGAGAGAACATGGGTGTGTGATTAAAAGGTTAAAAGGGGTGCACATGGGGAAGAAATGTAAATGATTAAAATGAGTGACACCACATAACTCTGAATTAAAAATGACACAAGACACTTAGTAGTAGGGTGTTCAGGGAATATCATGGGCAAGATATATTTTCCTAATGGGGGGTTGCTCCTAAGAGCTGTAAAGAGTGTCTGAAGAGCTGTAGGGAGGGGTTTGAATGAGAATATAAATATAAGCAGAGAGATACACAGAGAAAAACACTGGAGAGTATTCTGAGACAGAGATACTGGGGAGATACACAAAGATAGTTTTTCTTACATAGAGAACACTCTCTGGAAAACTGATACACAGAGAGAAATACTGGAGAGATATACAGGACATAGTTTTTCTTACTGCTGCTGTTGTTGTTGTGAACTGCTGCTGTTGTTGTACATTGTTGCTGCTGTTGTTGTACATTGTTGCTGCTATTGTTTTACATTGCTGCTGTTGTGGTTCTACTGCTGTTGTTGTTGTTCTATTGCTGCATTGCTGAGTTAACTGCCTGCTGCTGATCTTCCTCTTTCATTCTTCATGTGTTGTTCACATTCAGGTACACATTTCTCAGATATACCTAATGAACAATTTGGCTTGAAGTTGAAACAGAAATTTGGAGTCTTGGAGTCTGGTGTCAATATGTCTTTCAATTGCTCATAGTTTTATTTTCATTTCTGTTTTAATCACATTATTTCGAATTAGATGATGTACTACATTTCACTTGATGTCTTGTATTACTCTTCTGAAGATTATACATAGTTTAAACTTGGTAGGAATTCATTTGTTTACCAAGTATCTTATAGTTAGATGCAGGTTTGAGATGGTGTAATTATATTTGGATTTCTATTGTCACAAACCTCATGGATCTGTCTAGATAGAATCATTAGTTAGCTTCTTGAGTCATTCATATTAGTTAGAGTAGTAGTTGTTCATAGTTTAGCTTACTTGCTAATTCCGTTTCATGTTATTTGTGTTGTTGTCTCCTTCAAGGATTGGATCCAGTTCTCGATCAGTAAACATATGTTAAGTAGGAATTTCCCAATTCGATGTAGTATACCTGGATCTAGTATGCATAATAGATATGTATTTGTTTGAAATGGGACTTGGTTTATTGATTTCAGTGATGTTCTAATTTAGTGATGGCCATGTTCATACATAAATTTTATTTTTTAAAACATGTTCAAAAGGGATGTAGGTGTAACTGTATGTTTAAAATTAAACTTGAAAGCATGTTAACTGTACTAGTTTATTCCCATTTAATGTTGCCTTTATCCAATATATTTTACTATTAAAGTTTAAAGGTATTTGAATTCAATCTAATTCATAAACAATGAATCACAGTTAGTAACTGAGTTGCGAAAAACAACAATTTTGAGCCAACTTTGTCATGAGAAATGTGTTGATCCTTTGGATCTTGTTTAAGTTAGGCGAAAATAATTTAGGTTGCAAGAACAAAGTAGCCATGGAAATTTGTTGTGAATTAGATAATTTTTTACCAAGTATGATTAATTTGCTAAGCCTGTTAACATTATATAGTTGCACTCTTTTATTACTCCGTAAATAATTCTATAAGACTATAGAAAATCATAGTTTACTTTAGGGTCGACCTTTAAATAAAAATGAGATAAGCCTCACCAAGCATAATGCACATATTACGAGCCCTCATAAATATATATATAAAAATAATTAGAATTTGGGACGAGCCGTTTAGCTAATTTCACGGCCCTCCGCAAAGTAGTAATACGTTAGTCACTTTAGGTGTGTTTTTAATTATTTTACCTTTCTTAAATACGGGTGTGCATTTCATGCGACCCGAATCCAAATCCAACAACGTTGAATAAGAATGTGTCGAGGATCCGGGTGCATTTCATGTGACGTGATCCGAAAACGTGTTCTTAAACAACGTTCATTTTGTTTTAAGTAGTATTAATTGACAAAAAGCGGTAAATAACATTAAAATTGCACTGTAGGTTAATATGTTGTAAATCAGATTAATAAGCCAAAATATGACAGTTGAGCGACCGTGCTTGAACCACGGAACTCGGGAATGCCTAACACCTTCTCTCGGGTTAACAGAATTCCTTATCCGGATTTCTCGTTCGCGGACTGTTAAACAGAGTCATTCTTTTCCTCGATTTGGGATTTAATCGGTGACTTGGGACACCATAAATATCCCAAGTGGCGACTCTGAATTAATTAAATAAATCCCGCTTCGATTGTCCTTTAATTGAAAAAAACTCCCTCGCGCTCTCGCGGGCGTGCGAAAAAAGGAGGTGTGACAGCTCTGGCGACTCTGCTGGGGAAAATTGACCCAGAACTTCGGTTCAGGGTTTAAGAATTCGAGCTCAGTTAAATTGCTGTTTTTGTCTATATCTGATTTTATTATATGTTTAATTAATGTGCTATATGTTTACCGTTTTGATACTATCTGAACTATATATACAAACTGCTATATGTTTACCGCTTTGATATTATCTGAACTGTATATACGAACGATGCCGAGTCCTTTCATTTTCTCACCCCTAGGGATGTGCTCACTGGTTGAGACTCCCTATTCTGTTAGTGTCATACCCCGAAATAACAAAGAGGCTCGGAAAGTTTCTAAGTCGGTTGGCCTTTTGGTTCCCGGAAAGGAGCTCCTTCCTCAGCCCGAGTTGTCCGCTTGGGTACACAGTCTAGATCACATACCGAGGTTCTGAGCTTAGAATAACATGACTTCATGCCGGATCCCTAGTAGGAAACGCTTATTTGCATCACGTCGCATTTGACTTAGGGGACTCAACACAGGGGTTGGGTCCGTCTAGGACAGGTGACCCGGTAATCAAAGACCGAGCATATTATATGTTGCATTTATTTATCATGTATTATTATGATGATTGGTTAAATTCCTGAAAACAAAAAAAAAATAGAATTTTGGAATAGAAAAATATCAAAAATATTGACGAAATGTTGTCGAAAATTTGAAAATTTGAAAAATAGGAAGAGCAATTTTGTTGAAATAATTGGTCATAAAATAATATGACCGAACTACGCAGGTTTGATTCTCGCCATTAGGTGGGATAAGTAGGCAACCCTCATCGGGTCCAACCACCCCTTCAAAAAAGTTCCGAAAGGACGCCGGAAGGCTGTTTTTGCAAAAAATAGCCACTTTGAATCATTGTGAATAATTTTTGGGCACAACCTTGAAATATTTCCTCGCGGAAATGCTGAAAGGTCGTAGCCGCAAAATCAAGTTTGGGTTAGCACACCTTTCAAAAAATCAAAAAATGTGTGTTTAATTTTGTCAATAAAATCAAAGTGATGCTATTTTTCAAAATAGCCGAATATTCCGAAAGGACGCCGGAAGGCTGTTTTTACAAAAATAGTCACTTTGAGTCATCTTAGATAATTTACGAGCATAGCCTTGAAATATTCCTGTGGAAATGTTGCAAGGCCATAGCCGCAAAATCAAGTTCGGGTTCACACCCCTTTTGCAAAAATAACCAAAAAATGTGTCAAATTTTTTATTTTATTATAAATAAGTCGGGTGATGCTATTCTTGCTTAAAATAAGCCGAATGTCCCTCAAAAGGACGCCGGAAGGCCGTTTTTGCAAGAATAGCCACTTTGAGTCTTTTAAATAATTTGAGAGCATAGCCTTGAAATATTCCCTTGCGGAAATGTTGAAAGGCTGTATCCGCAAAATTAAGTTTGAGTCATCGCTCAACTTTTCAAAAAATAACCACTTTATTAAACATGGTTTTGCTGAAATGGCCACATTTGGCATTTAAACTTTCTCAGTCTTATGTTGGCCTGTGTCGGTGCCGAACGATGCCCCATGGGCCCTAAGATGAAAAATTTTGAATTTGTAGTCTCTTAAATAAAATTTTGCAAAAATAGCCGCTTTGTCAAATAAGCCATTACATGGCCAATTTTGTAAAAATAGTCAATTGACATTAGAAACTTCTCAGTCTTGTGTTGGCTTATGGCGATGCCGAACGATGCCCCCATGAGCCACAGGATGAAATTTTTTTTCAAGTTTATCTTTCTTAAATAAATTTTGCAAAAATAGCCATTTTGCCAAATAAGCCATTACATGGCTAATTTTGTAGAAATAGTCATAATTGGCGCTAAAAATATTCTTATTCTTGTAGAAATTTCTGGCACAAGGTGTGAAAGTTTTTCATCAGAGTTTGTAGTTGGAGTCGGCTTTTACAATTTTCCTTCAAAAAAGAAAACAAAAAAAATCAAATAAACATCTCTTTATTTCTTGCATTAATTTGCAAGAACTACGCTCGGCCTGATTCATGCGGGGTCATGATACGTAGGCAATCTCCATAAGATTCGACCACAACTGTATATGTATATATATAAAAAAAAAGGGAAAATAAAAAAAAAGAACCAGCAAGGTTTTCAAGGATAATTGAAAAGGAAAAACTGGAATGACGCATGCGGTGAATACGTATATGGTTAACTAGCTAGGTGCATTGCATCCTACGTGCTATAACATATCTGTTAAACTCAGTAAGCTAACAAGTTTGTTGCGATTTCAGAAAAGTTTAGCAGTTGACTTGACAGAATATACTGGCCAACCACCATTACCGTACTAGATCTAAAGGGCCAATTCCAGCAAGCATGTCTAGTTCCGGTAAAGTCTCGAGGAAGAGAAATCAGAGATACAGATCATGAAAGAAGAGGTAGATCGGTTGAAACGACAGATAACAGAGATGCACCTAGCGTGGGCTAGGGGACAATCATCACTAAACCTTCCTACTCTTACACCAGCACCAGAGCGTCCGCCTATTGATCCCTCGACAAGTGCACCGATCTATCCATATTATCAAGGGGAAAACCCTTATACATCCCAGGTTCCACCAGCTAGACAAAATACTCCTCCTCCGGTCACCCCTGTTTTTGTGGCACCTCCACCTGCTACTTTACAGAAATCGTCCAGTGAACCGCTTTTCCAAATACATGACAATCATTGTTATGATCCCGAGCCTACCTTTAAGGCTCCTGAACCGCATTCACACACCCCTCACTGGGATAACCCGGCAGAACCGGAAAAGCACTTCAAAAGTTTGGAGCATGAGGAGGTTATTCGGAAAGTTAAGAGCCTGGAGCAATCCTTCAGGAATATGCATGGTTTAGGCAACCAAGTCAGTGTCGCTTACAAAGATCTTTGTCCATTCCCAGATGTCCAGTTGCCAGCCGGGTTCAAAATGCCAAAGTTTGACCTATACGAGGGGCATGGTGACCCAGTAGCCCATCTTCGAGGTTTTTGTAGCAAAATGCGAGGAGCCGGAGGGCGAGATGAAATTCGGATAGCTTACTTCGGTTAGAGCTTGGGAGGGTCTGCACTAGAGTGGTACACCAGGCAGGATCCCAGCAGATGATTTACATGGGATGACCTGGCCCAAGCATTCATCGGCCAGTTTAAATATAATCTTGAAATAATCCCTGATCGCTTATCATTGCTAAAACTAGAGAAGAAACCCGCCGAAAGCTTCAGAGAATTTGGGTTCCGCCGGAGGGAACAGGGAGCAAGGGTAGATCCACCGATGAGAGAGAACGAGATGGTGGATTACTTCTTGCAGACACTGGAGCCAACTTACTTTAGTCACCCGGTGACATCGGTTGGTAAATCTTTCAATGAGGTGGTCAAAATGGGCGGAATGATAGAAGAGGGACTTAAGTCCAATAAGATCTTGAGCTATTCCGCGTTAAAAGCAACAACTCAAGCTATTCAGAATGGCACAGGGGTTGCATTCGGGAAGAAGAGAAAGAAGAAGTTGCAACAGTAGAGGAGGGTACTTGGTCCAGATCGAAAGGTCCTTCACCTCATTACCAAGCCAGACCCTACCACCCAAATCACCCTAATCACCCTCCCCGAAACACATATCCACCACCAAGGGCTTACAATAACCCTCCAGGACCAGGTTTCCGAGGGAATCATGCCTTCGGAAAGGAAAAGACACAAAGAACATTCACTGAGTTGGGAGAAACTTATACTGCTCTGTTCCACAAATTGAAGCAGATAGGTTTGTTGAGTCCTATTGAGACAAGATTGCCAAATCCCCTACCCCCAAATGTGGATCGCTCAGTAAGCTGTGAGTATTGTTCAGGAGCTCTCGGACATGATACCGAGAAATGTTGGAAACTGAAATATGCAGTGCAAAATCTTATTGACACCAATAAGATTGAGGTTCAGACACCAGAGGCACCCAACATTAATCAGAATCCATTGCCAACTCATCCTTAGACCCATGTGATCAAATTGATACACAAGGGAAGGGAAAATTAAATAAGCCCGATCTGTATTCCACAGCAAAGCCAATCGGCAGAATTTGGTATACAGGAAGTCATGCTTGGTAATCATGAGGAGTCTTCGGTGGTTTGTTTTGTTGTCATTTCTTTTGTCCGAGTTGTTTTCGGGGTTGTGACCCGGATCTTGTTTTGAAGTGAAACCCTCTTATCTTTCCATTTTTGGTCATTGCAATTTGCTTAGTCGTTTCAAGTTTCGTTTCAGTTTTGTATTTTGGTTTGCTTGATTGTATTTGAACCACTTCTCCGTTTAGTGAAACTTTTGGTCTTTTATTACCCAGTTCGTCTTTTTGTTTAGTTTTTCTATCTTTAAATTTGTCATTTGTTCGAACGCCGACTCTAATGACATGGCATCGCACATAATTTTGGCCTAATATTAAGGGTTAATCATGAAGCAATTGAAAGATAATCAGCTCATTTTAAAAAGAAATAAAAATGATTTGAGATTATTTGGAGCCCGAATCATGTGAGACTGGGGCAGGTAAAACATGAAGAAACCCTTAAAGGAAAATTGGCTATGCTAAGACGGGGTTCGCTCGTGATACTGAAATGAAAGTGTCATCCAACAATACTTTAAAATGACAGATGAAAAGGCGAATAGACGATATGGTTATCAATCAGGGCACAAACAGAAGATGTCGTGAATATGTTGTTTGAACTTGGCATGTTTTGAAAATTGGAATGACGAAGGCATTTTGTTCTGCTATCCAAACACTTTATCCATCGTCAACCCTTTGAGCTTTATTTTAAAATCTTTTATACCCCTCCTTCGGAATTAGTTGCAAAGACTAGAAACACAGGTTTGAAAGACAAGAGAAAAAGGGATAAAGAAAAAGAAAAGAAAAGAAAACAACAAAAGGAGATAAAGAAAAGAAAAGAAAAAGAAAAATGAATGAAACTTGAAAAAAAAAAGGAATTGGGAACTACGTTTGACTTGATTCCTTAAAGAGGATACGTAGGCGCTTCACAGCTCGGTCATAGTGTAAATAAAGTAATAAAATTCCCCAAGTAAAAATCGGGGCAAAGAAAAATTGTGTTGATTATAAATAAATTTAGGTCCGAAGGTTGTAAATTTTGAACCCAAAATTGATTTTGTTTTGAGCCTTCAATATCCTTTCTTTCTAGCCCTATCTAAATCCCACATTACGGTCCAGAAAGACCTTCTGATCAGTCTTCAAAAGATGCCACGTCAGGCAAGTGAGAGAGTCCTATCAGAATATAACACTCTGATTCTCAGCAGAAAAGACTCTGATTCCCAGCAGAAAGGAAACACGAGAGACTCTTAGCAGTGACACCCCAATCCCCAGCTAAAAGTGATACAAATGAGAGAGTCTTACCGGTGAAAACCTTCACAGGCACCATAAAGCGACGAAAGCTGAGAGAAAACCAAAATGAGAGAGGCTTGAAAGTGAAAACCCTTCGGGCACTACAAGTCGAATAAAGGTGATAATCAGATGGAAATCACGAGACATAAATCGTGAAAGGCAATTAACGACGGAGGATAGGCCATATGTGCATGTCATGACCAGTAGAGTTGGTATCCGCGTTTGATAAGTTTTTATAGTTGTTTCTTGTTAGAGAGTCAGTTCTCCCTTGTCTTCTATTTGTTGTTTCTTTTTATCTTTCTCCTTTTGTCAAAATTCCCCTGTCAAAGTCTGTTTAGTCAAAACATAGTGAGAAATGACTTCAAAACTTGCCACCAACTTTCCAATTATTATGCAAGGCAAGGAAATGCCATTGACGGCAGAGAAGTATGGTGCAAAGAAGATTATTAAACTAGGGCAGAAAATTTTCTTTTCAGTTTGAAAATTTTCTGGAAGTCAATACCCACTTGGGGAAGAAGGAAAGTCTTAAGGGAAATGGTCTTCGAACCAGTGTCATCTCCAACTGCCTTCAGCAGAGTGAGACACCAATTTTGAGGAAATGAAAATCCACCAGCAGTATTATCTTCAGCAAGTTCCGAGGTGGTCGGGCAACACAGAGTGGTAAAGGAAGCAAGGAAATCCCATCTTCAACAAAATAACCCCCAGCAAGTTGAGAAACACAGAACAAGGAAGGGATAAATGGAAAAACCCATCCCCAGCAGGAATATCATCTCCAGCATATGAAATCATTCCCCAACAAGTTTTGGGAACCCCGAGCGAGGGAAAGGAGAAAAGGAAAAAACCACCACACAGGAGCGGCACAACCGCTCACAATGTTTTGAACTAACAAATTTTCTTTGATTTGAAACAGGAAAGAAAGTGCTATTGATAGCAGAAAGTCATGCCACAAGTAAGAACACCAATACTGGGGCAGAAAATTTTCTGCCGTTGTTGAAAATTTTCTCAGAGAAACGAGGAAGGCAATTCAAGATGACGTATCAGGTTTGTCCACCTTCAAATAGGATGTTTCAGGTTTGTCCACCTTCGAACAAGAAGTCTCAGGTTTGTTCACTCTCAAACATTGATACAATGGGAGTATTCGCCCTCGAATAATACAATGGGAGTATTCGCCCTCGAATAGGATACAATGGGAGTATTCGCCCTCGAATAGGATACAATGGGAGTATTCGCCCTCGAATAGGATACAATGGGAGTATTCGCCCTCGAATAGGATACAACGGGAGTATTCGCCCTCGAATAGGATACAATGGGAGTATTCGCCCTCGAATAGGATACAATGGGAGTATTCGCCCTCGAATAGGATACAATGGGAGTATTCGCCCTCGAATAGGATACAATGGGAGTATTCGCCCTCGAATAGGATACAATGGGAGTATTCGCTCTCGAATAGGATACAATGGGAGTATTCGCCCTCGAATAGGATACAATGGGAGTATTCGCCCTCGAATAGGATACGATGGGACTATCCGCCCTCGAATAGGATATTTTACGTTTGTTTTATTTTACATTGTCCTATGCATATTTCATAAATTATTACCAGAATGCATTTGTAATTTAAAAATTGCTACTAAAAGCAGGCGCCTACCTGTATAACAAAAGGCAAGTCTTCAGTCTTTACATTGCAGGCCTTGAAACCAGTAACCCACCATAAAGCAGAGGGTTACAACAAGAGATCCCAGCGCAAATTCAAGCGCAAGGAGGGAATGAAGGAAAATTTTCCCAGCATCATTGTCCTCAGCAGGCAAGTAAACAGTTCTAAAGATATCCCCAGCAGTCAGGAGGGAAAGCAACACGACCCAGGAAGAAAGCAATTCCGAAACAAGGAAATTTAGGAGAAATGATGGTTCAAGAGTCGATGCAGCAAGTCAAGGAGCCCGCCTGAAGAATGGAATGGCGATTTAATCTTGAAGTTGTAGTGGAAGTCAGGGAGCCCGCCTGAAGAATGGAGTGGCGATTTAGTTTTGAAGCTATGATTGAAGTTAGGGAGCCCACTTGAAGAACGGAGTGGCGAGTTATTATTTTTGAAGGTTGTTGAAATCAGGGGCCCGCCTGAAGAATGGAATGGCGATTTTTGATTAGCGTTTATCGATAAAGTCAGAAGCCCGCCGTAAAAGAAGAACGGCGTCTCAATTTCCAAGATTTGATAAGGATAGTGAAGAATCGGAAAGTTACAGAGTGTAACAGAAATCCCCGGCATAAATCCAAGTTCATAATCAGAAGGAAGGCAACAGGGATCAGAAAGATAGATTCAGACTTCGAAGGAAAACAATTCGAAGATCGCAAGGAAGGGACCAATGGTCGGAGTTCGACAATCAAGATAGACCGAAATAACAATTGACAGAAGAGAAGAAGTATGTGAAGAAACATCGGAGCCAGCAGGATGGCAAGGAACATGACAAGATCAAGTTGAAAAGATAGATAAGAATTCGCAATACTGTAACTTAGTCTAGCTTCTTATTTTTCGTTTAGCACGATGTAATAAGGAGATCAGTTAAGCAGTGGCAACAGCAGCAACAACAATAACAGCAAGATCACAGCAGTCATGGTAGTCCCAACTACCAAAACTTCTCGAACTACATTGACCCGATTCCCTTTTAGCCAGGGATATGTAGGAGACCTTTTGAAGCAAAGGTTCGGTCAAATCATTCAAAAATGCTTCACACGGAGTACCCAAACGGGCAAAAATCGCTCGTATCCGCTCATTTTATCTTTGCACGAAAACTCTTCATATTTTCGGGCAAAGAGGGGCAACTGTGAGCACGTGATTTTTTCCCTATACGAGGATCACTCCCAAAAAAAAATCAAAGTAAAATAGTTTTGGGTTTGTTTGCAATGTTTATAGATTTTCTGTTATATTTCTCCAATTGGTTGCATTTGTGTGTACATGACTATTTGTTTAAATAAACAAATAAAAATATATATATATATATAGACGGTGCCATTGTAGTTACAGTTTAATCGGACAATTTGGAATTAATTAGTAAACTAAGTATTTTATAAAGTGGAAAATATTAATAATATTGTATCTTACATTTTAGTATTTAATTATGTGATTTTCGTATAACACTGGTGTTTAATCATTCTGTGATAAAGATTAGTAAGAGTTAATTAATATTTTGGCTTTACAAATTATCTTAGAATTTTGGTAATTAAGAATCAAAAGGAAAATAAAAGAAGTAGAAGAAAACAAGTGAGAATGAACAAATCGGAACTGGGCCACTTAACTGGACCCAAAACCAGGCCCAACGCCCCAATCCAGTCCAAATAACCCTCAGCCCGTCTCCCATTACCCGGTCCAGCCCGGCCACTACCCAAAACGGCGTCGTTTCCATTAAGGAACGAATCCAAGCCGTTGATCTCATCAGATCGAACGACTAGAAATAAACCGTCCATTTTGATATACCAAAAACATCATACCCCCCAAACCCCCGTGTCTCCCTTCATTCACCAAACAGCCCCCACCCCGTTCTTCAATCTCGTCTCTCTTAGAGACGAAAAGCCCTAGCCGCCACCTTTTTCTTTTACCCAAAAACCCGGCGGCGACGCCATGGCCGACCGCCAAACTTACACCCCTGAATCACCCAGTCCCCCTTAGTCCAAATCCCTTTCCAGCTTTCCCCAAATGTCACCATAGATGTTCGAATTTAAAATCTAAGGTTCGAACCCTAGGAAACAAGGCCGACTATTCATCGAACGATTTTTGGGGAAAGTAATCGGAGAGATTGGAGTCGATTGGGTCTCGAAATAATGTTGCTAGCTTGGTCTTGACAAAAGAACAAGCCAGTGACATTATTTGGAGATTAAATCGGGGAAAAACAGTTCAAGTTCAAGTTCGATAGGTGAGTGTTCGTTTCAATTTTCTTTATTCTTTTCTTCTTCATCTCATTTGTCTCGAATTCATTCTACATGCTTCGTGTCGAATTAATTCCATGTCAGGTCAATATTGATTTGATTTGATAATTGGTTTTAACTCGCTGTTTTGATTTCGTGGGTCGAATTGTTAAAATTAGTCAGCTTGTCTATTGGTTTTACTAAACTGCCCGTATGTTTTGCTTGAATTGATTGCGTTTGGATTGGAATCGCACTTTGGTCTGTTTTAGTATGTTTGTTTGATTTTCTTGAGTGTATTTGTTATTAGAATGCACATTCGACTCAAGTTGACAATCGTCGAATGATTGATTCTCCATTTCCCTGAGTCTGTCCGTATGCATAATTCAAAGGCCTATTAGTTGTTGCTAATTGGATATAGCTATTAGTATTAGGAAATCAGAGAGAACATGGGTGTGTGATTAAAAGGTTAAAAGGGGTGCACATGGGGAAGAAATGTAAATGATTAAAATGAGTGACACCCCATAACTCTGAATTAAAAATGACACAAGACACTTAGTAGTAGGGTGTTCAGGGAATATCATGGGCAAGATATATTTTCCTAATGGGGGGTTGCTCCTAAGAGCTGTAAAGAGTGTCTGAAGAGCTATATGGAGGGGTTTGAATGAGAATATAAATATAAGCAGAGAGGAAGACAGTAGGGGGACACTGGAGAGTATTCTGAGACAGAGATACTGGGGAGATACACAGAGATAGTTTTTCTTACATAGAGAACACTCTCTGGAAAACTGATACACAAAGAGAAATACTGGAGAGATATACAGGACATAGTTTTTCTTACTGCTGCTGTTGTTGTTGTGAACTGCTGCCGTTGTTGTACATTGTTGCTGCTGTTGTTGTACATTGTTGCTGCTGTTGTTGTACATTGTTGCTGATGTTGTTGTACATTGTTGCTGCTATTGTTTTACATTGTTGTTGTTGTGGTTCTACTGCTGCTGTTGTTGTTCTATTGCTGCATTGCTAACTGCCTGCTGTTGATCTTCCTCTTTCATTCTTCCTGTGTTGTTCACATTCAGGTACACATTTCTCAGATATACCTAATGAACAATTTGGCTTGAAGTTGAAACAGAAACTTGGAGTCTTGGAGTCTGGTGTCAATATGTCTTTCAATTGCTCATAGTTTTATTTTCATTTCTGTTTTAATCACATTATTTCGAATTAGATGATGTACTACATTTCACTTGATGTCTTGTATTACTCTTCTGAAGATTATACATAGTTTAAACTTGGTAGGAATTCATTTGTTTACCAAGTATCTTATAGTTAGATGCAGGTTTGAGATGGTGTAATTATATTTGGATTTCTATTGTCACAAACCTCATGGATCTGTCTAGATAGAATCATTAGTTAGCTTCTGAGTCATTCATATTAGTTAGAGTAGTAGTTGTTCATAGTTTAGCTTACTTGCTAATTCCGTTTCATGTTATTTGTGTTGTTGGCTCCTTCAAGGATTGGATCCAGTTCTGGATCAGTAAACATATGTTAAGTAGGAATTTCCCAATTCGATGTAGTATACCTGGATCTTGTATGCATAATAGATATGTACTTGTTTGAAATGGGACTCGGTTTATTGATTTCAGGGATGTTCTAATTTAGTGATGGCCATGTTCATACATAAATTTTATTTTTTAAAACATGTTCAAAAGGGATGTAGGTGTAACTGTATGTTTAAAATTAAACTTGAAAGCATGTTAACTGTACTAGTTTATTCCCATTTAATGTTGACTTTATCCAATATATTTTACTATTAAAGTTTAAAGGTATTTGAATTCAATCTAATTCATAAACAATGAGTCACAGTTTGTAACTGAGTTGCGAAAAACAACAATTTTGAGCCAACTTTGTCATGAGAAATGTGTTGATCCTTTGGATCTTGTTTAAGTTAGGCGAAAATAATTTAGGTTGCAAGAACAAAGTAGCCATGGAAATTTGTTGTGAATTAGATAATTTTTTACCAAGTATGATTAATTTGCTAAGCTTGTTAACATTATATAGTTGCACTCTTTTATTACTCCGTAAATAATTCTATAAGACTATAGAAAATCATAGTTTACTTTGGGGTCGATCTTTAAATAAAAATGAGATAAGCCTCACCAAGCATAATGCACATATTACGAGCCCTCATAAATATATATATAAAAATAATTAGAATTTGGGACGAGCCGTTTAGCTAATTTCACGGCCCTCCGCAAAGTAGTAATACGTTAGTCACTTTAGGTGTGTTTTTAATTATTTTACCTTTCTTAAATACGGGTGTGCATTTCATGCGACCCGAATCCAAATCCAACAACGTTGAATAAGAATGTGTCGAGGATCCGGATGCATTTCATGTGACGTGATCCGAAAACGTGTTCTTAAACAACGTTCATTTTGTTTTAAGTAGTATTAATTGACAAAAAGCGGTAAATAACATTAAAATTGCACTATAGGTTAATATGTTGTAAATCAGATTAATAAGCCAAAAATATGATAGTTGAGCGACCGTGCTTGAACCACGAAACTCGGGAATGCCTAACACCTTCTCTCGGGTTAACAGAATTCCTTATCCGGATTTCTGGTTCGCGGACTGTTAAACAGAATCATTCTTTTCCTCGATTTGGGATTTAATCGGTGACTTGGGACACCATAAATCTCCCAAGTGGCGACTCTGAATTAATTAAATAAATCCCGATTCGATTGTCCTTTAATTGGAAAAACTCCACCGCACCCTCGCGAGTTTGCGGAAAAAGGAGGTGTGATAACGTGTATGTACAAACTAGTCGCACTACTCATCCAATTTGTCCCAATACACCATGTCCATTAGATATTGGAATCAATACATAAATAATTATTTTTATTCTATTTATTTTTTTTAACCGATATATATAAATTATACACTATTTATATTTGACATTATTATTAATTGAAGCAACTAATAGAGATACTGTTCAGGTTAAAAGTTGGATCATGGTGAAAGTTTCAATAAATATGTTGTCGTGAAGTTGTACACAATGCAGCCATTTTAATTCTTCTTAAATATTTGACGAATATAAAAGGCGAAATACATAAATTGCCCCTCCAAGTTGTCCATAACGGTCAGTTGAACATCTCAACTGAGATTATTTTCAGTTACACACTTCAAGTGGCTATTAAGTAGGTCAAGTAAACAGCTGAGTACAACAACCCATATGCATGAGTTACACTTCCGGATGACATGGCAAATGAACCAATCAAAAAATAACACGTGTAATTTTGCCATAAGAATTTGACACATGTAATTAACAAAAAAAATATTTAAAGAAAGAAAAAGACTTTCTCGGAAGATTGAAGAAAAAGACTTTCTCTGAAGATTGCTTTAATCACCGCCGCCCACCACCGTCCACTGCCCTCATTCGATCCCATGCAGCGTCGCCATTGCCACCACCCCAAGTTTATGCAAGTTCAATTTCACCATTGTATTTGTAAACATTTTTGTGTCTTCCCTAGTATTTCCTTCTGGTAAATCCACAATGAATGACTCCAATACTATAGTGTAAGCTTTTCCTTTTTTCTTGAACTCATTCACTGATGTAACTGAAGGAATCGATGTGTTCATAAGATTTTAAAATGGTGAAATTTTGTTCCAAGGAACGTATATAGGACCACATTGGCCTTCTACTTATATCACATCTTTTTCCTTCTTTACTTTATACTATTGATATTTTTCTTTATACTCTCTCTCTCTCTCTCTTTATTTTTCTTGGGTTTGAAGAAAATGAGAGGACACTTCTCTCATGCTTCCAACGGCAGAGATGGTAGTGGTAGTTTGAGATTGAAAGGAGAAATAAATACAAAATGAGGTACCAATTTTCATATATTAGCTTGCTATTTGGGCTGCCATGGAAATTGTCTAGTCTGTCCATTGAATATGCAAAATTTTGAAGAAGAAAGTCTGTGAAATGAATTGAAGTGGGCAAAAGAAAGAAGAAGGTAAGTGAGGACCATATAAAGTAAAATTAAGTGTTTTTTAAAAAGGAAAAACGTATTTTAAGGGTTTCACGCGCGTCCCGGAGAGTGGATTTCACACAATGGAGGCTGACATGGTCGTGTGTTTACTTGATCTACTTAATTAATACTTGAAGTGTCTAATTGAAAATAGGCTCAGTTAAGGTGTTCAGTTGGTCGTTGAGACAACTTGAATGGGCCATTTATGTATTTTGCCAATATAAAAAAGGAAAACTATCAGGTATATCAATTTATAAGTAGTTTATTATAAAAATTGGTCAGTTCATAAAATATTATTTATATTAGCCAATTATTATCAATATTAGTCAATTAATTATTTGTAGCTAAAAAGAGTCAAATTTTTTCTTTTTTTGAGCGGGTATTATTAGAATAGATTATGTACATTTTAAGGAGCTTGAATCTCAATTTTGAATTTTAAGAAGATCATGTACAAAATTTGTCCATTTACAATGATGGTAGATCTCATTATTTATAGTTATACCTAGGTAACAAGGTCAAACCCCTCTTAGATGACAATTATGAGGGCCATTGAATATTTTATACGGTGGGCAATGAATGTCGTATTTTCTATAACAGACCATGTGTTATTATACTGTATTTGTAAAATAATTCTGGAAATATAAATAAATACAAATAAGAATATGCATAAACAGAAATGAAGAAACCAATTCGAGCCCACTAAATTCACAGCGTTTCCTTAAGGAATTTAATCCCCTCCTAGTACCCAAGGTTATGGATTATTTCCTCCTAGGATAGAACGAATTACATACTGGTGTAGTGGTACTTCAAACCCCAGTGTTTCAGCGAACACAAAGTTCGATAACAAATCACACTTACTTTTTGCTTTGTTTGATGCTAAAAGTATGCAGAAGAAAGGAGGAAGAAATGAGGAGAAATTAGACTGAAGCTGAAGCCGAGCCGAGCCGAGCCGAGCCGAGCCGAGCGAGCGAGCGACGACGACGGCGACGCGAGACTTGCTTTCTTCTCAACTCTTTAAGAGCTAGAAGAAGAGCAAGCCCATTTACCAAGGAGGGGGAACTTGAAATTTCACTCAAAATTTTATTTCCATCCATTTCTCATTCATCCTCTTTTAAATATTTAATATATTAATTAAATATTAAATCCAACACCATGCACTTAATGCTATAGAATATTTTTCATCGAATACTACTGAGTGATAGATATTTATTTTGTCTTGATAAATAACATTTTCTCCAATAACAAACGAGACCATTGTCTTTGAGCTCGACTGTCTTCTGTGTTCGGCTCTACGTATCGTTTTTTCGTGCGATCATTATATACGAAGTTTTAACTTTCAACACATGATCCATTAGTTAAGAAAGATAGCACTAACAGTACAAGTAATGAGATTCCAAGTTTGCCGTATGAAGACTTCAACTCGAATGTGTAGGAATTAACTAATTGTGAACTAATTCTGATTGCTTACTTCCTAATAAAGTGCTAAAAGCGTTTTCCTTGAGGTCACGATTGTGCTTTTGTGCCTTAACTGAGAAGGAATTTTAAAATGCACCATCTGTCCCCTCTATCATTAAATATGCCATTCGCTGTATAGTAGCCGAGAAACCTTCAGCAAGATATCATCCAATACCAATTTGCATTTTATATGTGTTTTAATTGTTGGAGACTTTAAGCCACTTGGCTTTAAAGTAGAAGAAGTGTGAATTGGAAATAGAGGAAAATAAAAATTTAAAGAAATAAATTTTTGTTTTGTACTTTGTCCCTCATTGGTGAAGGACAACAATATTTATGTGCTTATATATAGAATCACTTCTTAAAGCTTTTAAAAGAAGTTGAAGAGAATGAACTTCCACGCTATCGAAAGTATGCCAGAACCCTGCTGAAAATGCACCTATAGGTGTCTAACGGGTGGGCCGGCCCTAATTTTTTTGAACCCGTACGGGTTCCTTACCGGGCCGGTTCTGGGCTCCTTCATAGCGGGCTTAACGGGTTGGGGTATTTTCGGGTAAAAATTGACCCGTACGGGTTACGGGTTAAAGGGGCCGGGCCGGGTTTAACGTTTTTTAAATTTTTTTGTAAATTCGTATAACTATTATAATTTATTTTAATAGTTTGTAACTTTGTATTAATTTAAAGAACGCAAAGTAAATGAGAAAAATTTGCACTTATAAAGTTTCAATGTAAGACTTTAAGTTTGTATTTCAAAATTAAGTTAGACTTATAAAGTTTCAATTTAAGAGTTTAAGTTATAATTTAAAAATTAAAGTTTCAATTTAAGACTTTAAGTTTGAACTTTGAAACTTTGAATTTAAAAATTGAAGTTTCAATTTAAGACTTTAAGTTTGAATTTCTAAATAAAAGTTTCAATTTAACACTTTAAGTTTGATTTTCAAAATTAAAGTTTCAATTTAAGGATTTAAGTTTGAAACATTGAAGTTTGAATTTCAAAATTAAATTGTTAAAGTTTCAATTTAAGATTTTAAGTTTGAATTTCAAAATTAAAATGTTAAAGTTTCAATTTAACACTTTAACTTTGAATTTCAAATTTAAAGTTTCAATTTAAGTTATATTAAGAATTTGTATTACTTTAAAATATAATTTAAAGAATAGAAGGAATATGAGAAAAATTGCACTTGCTGCAAATTGCAAGTGCTTCTTTTATTTCATATTTCATAACTCAAATTTGAAACTTACAAATTGAATGTTTACATCTTTTAAGACTTGAACAAATAACAATAAGTAAATTCAAATATTTTGCATTGCCATGCTAAGTTCGTCATAATCAATATGAACTGATTGGCCTTCTTCCTGGAGTATTTAATTCGGATGGGTGACCACTTGTTAATATATCTCCAAGTTCCTCGTCTTCTAGGCGATCAACATCTTCATGTCCTTGATTTCTTCTTTCCGATCTAATCCAATCTCTCATACATACTAAAACTTCCAAAGCATTGCTTCCCAATGAGTGACGCGTATCTCCAAGTTGTTGTCTTGCTTGGCTAAATGCACTCTCGGATGCAACAGTTGAAATTGGCACATTCATCACGTCCCTAGCCATTGCGTAGAGAACAAGAAATTGCTTTCCATTTTCATGCCACCACCCCAACGGTGAAAAATCCTTTGTGCGAGGCTCATTTTGTTTCTGCAAGTAGAATTGAAGTTCATCAATGTTCCTGCAACTTGTTTGAGTGTTAGAAAAAGTAGAAAAAATATTAAAACTTTCATCTAATCCTTCATCTTCAGTCAATGTAGCAGAAGTGCTACATTGCATAATAGAATTATTAACATTACCTGCAGCTATATCAATTACATTTGCATAATAATTATATAATTGCTGTAAATAATCATTTAAACTGTTCATAGAAGTATATAAATTTGGGGTTTCGGTTTCCCCAATCTCCATATAAGTATATAAAGCATTCATTAATTGATGACAATCAGACAATTTAATTGAAGGATTTAAAACTGCACCAATTAAGTAAATCGGAGGAATTGGAAAGAAATATTTTTTGAATTTGTCTTGCATATTTGTCACAACAGCCGTATATTTTTCTTTTTTCTTAAATTCAAAGAGTAGAAAAGAAATTTCCGCTATATGTACTAAACCCATAGCAATAGTAGGGTAATAAGATCCAGAAAACTCAACAGTAGCAATATAAAATTTATGTAAAAATTTAACAACGTCATTAATGACCGCCAAGTATCAGTTGTTAACATACGACTTGGATTCGTACAATGTGCATTAGCAACTTCAGTTATTGGATATCTATATTTATAGCAAACTTTTAAAAATAAATATGTATAGTTCCATCTAGTAACTATTTCTTCTGGCATGAATCGGGGTTGAAGGTTATGTTGGACACACTTATCTTTAAATTCCCTTATTCTAGAATGTCTATTATTTCCTTGAATTACACCAACTGCTCTTCTAACAAGACTAATATCTGTTGAAAATAAATCTAGGCCACTTTTAACAATTAAATTATACACATGATATGCACACCTAACATGAAAAGTTTCATTAGCAGGTGGTTGCAAATGCAATTTTAATATTGAAATTGCGGCAGTGTTGTTAGAAGCATTATCAAAAGACATACATAATATTTTTTGTTTGAGATTATAAAATTCTACAACTTCACAAATAATGCTGCTTATAAATGCAGCGGTATGACTTTGATCTTCATCATATCTAAAAGCAATAATACGTTTTTGCATAACAGTATTATCATCTATCCGATGGCATGTAACAGTAACATATTCACGTCCATTAACAGCTTGACCAATATCAGAAGTTAGAGATACTCTACAAGGAAGTTTTTCAAACAAATTACCCGGTTCCGGTTAACCGTTCACAAATTTTTCCCGGAACTAACCCCTACCCCATAAAAACCCAGCCCACCCGGCCCCTTTTCCACCGGTCCGGGCCGGTTCCAGTTTTTACCGGTCTGGGCCGGTCCGGAACCGGTCCAACCCGGCCCGTTTAACATGTTTAAATGCACCACAACTTCTTTCTTTCTAAATATATTGCATTCTAGTTCGCAATATCTCTCTCTCAAACTCGTAAGTGTGATTTTGCTCCGTTTTTGAGTTCGCTGGAATCCTACAGTTTGTATTGCCACTGTGCAATGTGTGAGGGGGTTAAAATTCCTTAAGGACATACAAGAAAATTGTGGACTCGAAAATTAATTCTTCTACATTTCTTTATTCTTCTAACAGTTTGTTGTTTTTATTTTAGCACGGTGACACTAACATTAATAATATTAGTATTAGTGTCTGCGCTATGTGTGGACATAAAGCATATCAAATAATTATTTGGGTTATTTAAATTATGTGCAAATAACCTCAAATTAAAATTATATATATAAATTATAAATAATTATTTGATGTTAATTAAGAAGCATGACATGAAATTATTTTTCAAATTTTATAGAGGATAATTTGTTTTGTTTTTCTATATATTTAATAACCCAACCCCTTAATTTTGACACTTGTATTATATTTTACGGTCAATAATTGTGATCTATCTTGTTTGAGCACAGTAAATTATTATTGTTTTAACAAAATTCTTACTGTCACTTTATTTTTCTTATCAAATTCAAATATTGTTATCATTCTACATTTTTAGACATAATCTTTTTCTCTTTTTTGTTCCTTGCTTATAGTTTTTGCAATATTTATTACTTAATATTGTTATACTATAATGTGATCTTTTATTAATCTTGTTTATTACCCTTTTAGTAATCATCAATAAATGTAAAAAAAAAAAATTCTTGAAGTTTAGTACATT
Source organism: Nicotiana noctiflora (assembly GCA_032618575.1). Classification (NCBI taxonomy): domain Eukaryota; kingdom Viridiplantae; phylum Streptophyta; class Magnoliopsida; order Solanales; family Solanaceae; genus Nicotiana; species Nicotiana noctiflora. Next base: position 123,695 of record JASVEL010000717.1, read on the forward strand.
TTTACACTATTATCCACTTCCTTAGATCTTGTCAGGACCCAAATTTCATACCCGGTCGTGATGGCACCCCTCGTAAAGACAAGGCCAACCAACAACCCCAAACCATCTTTTAACAGCTATTAAACATAAATGAATAAAAATACTACTTATTGGCATTTAACTATTAGTTTCATCCCACTACAACCCGACCCGGTTGTCACAAGTCACGAGCATGTAATGAGTAAGGATACTAACTATTAATTTAATCCCAACACAACCCGATCGGGGTGTCATAAGTCACGAGCATCTAATGAGTAGGGACACTACTATTAGGCCAACAAAATATATATACAAGGTAAAATTGGAATTCAAAAACGGAATGCAGTGCCGCGAACGCTGGCGGTCACCTTGCTCAACTACCACAATATGGCCTTCGATCTTGCTAATAACCCGCTACCGGGTGAACAATACCTACAACTGCACGCAAGGTGTAGGGAGTAAAGTGAGTACTTCCAACTCAGTGATAATAATAAGAGAGAATAATAACTGAGCGATAAGAAAACACGTATGGGGACACCAAAATGCTATAAAAAGACGGTATAACCTTTTGAGGAAAACCATAATACTGTGAAATCCTTTAGAAAATCTCATGATCAGTTAAAAATATCTTTTACAAATATCTCTTTTTCTTTTCAACAACTAAGCATATCAATGCAATATTAGATAGAGCAATCGGCTCACAAATCGGCCCCTTGGACACAGCCTCCCTTAACATATAGTACCATATCTGGTCAACAAAGCAAGTAACAGTATGTATGCCGATGATATATGAGTGCTAAATGTCATGCCACGTAGTACAAACAGGTGTAAATGCATGAATGCAATGCAATGCATATGACCGTTGAGGCGCGCAACCCGATCTATTTGGGTACCCGCGCTCACTGTGGGGGTTCAGACTCTGGAGGGGCTCCTACAACCCAAGCGCAATAATACTACGGCGTGTAGTCCGATCCACATAACATATCATTGCGGCGTGCAATCCGATACATATAATATACTACTACGGCGTGCAGTCCGATCCATGCAATATGCTACTGCGGCGTGCAGTCCGATCCATACATGTATATGCATATACACACATAACACTCGAGGCCTGAAAGCCTCGTCACACATCACTCGAGGCCTGACAGCCTCCTTACAAATCACTCGAGGCCTGAAAGCCTCCTCACATCACTCCTCATGCCCTCAAATATGCCCCCCCGACCTCAATCAGTCCAAAAATAATCAAAAAGCCCATCGAGCATCACTAAAATATTAATACTCAACTCAAATGATAGTTCAAATATTAGTTAAAACTCCAAATTCGAGTAAAAATATAGTTGAGTTCATAAAACAGTGTAAATCACACGGACTGAGTTCAAATATTATTTCAAATAGTGAGGGAAACAGTGATGATAGTTCATAAAGAGTTCAACCAATCGACAATAAGCCCCAAGTATGACAATGAGCACAAGTCATAATGATAACAACAAATCATTTGTAAATACGCGATAAAAAGTAACAACCGGGATGGACCAAGTCACGACCCCCAATGGCGCTCTACCCCACGCTCAGGTCCAACGTGCAAGTCACCTCAATATAACACTAAGATGTGCAAATTCGGGGTTTCAAAATTCAAACCCTCAGGATATCATTCCCAAGTATTACTCACCTCGAGCCGGCAAAATCTCAAGCCCGTGATGCCTTTGCCCATCAAATAGTCCTCCATGTGTGTCGAAACTAGCCAAAAATAGAGTGAATACATCACATAATGCAAATGGAATAATACCCAATCGAAAATAATTGAATCATAGCAAGAACCTCGAAACTAGCAAAATCGAGTCCCGGACCCGCTTTTCAAAAAATTACGAAACTTATATTTTCGGAATTCTCGTGTCGCCACGAGTTCATACATACCAAGAAATCTCAAATCCGAGCTCAAATGACCTATCAAATCTCAATTTAAAATATCAAAACTCAAGCCCTAATTTCTTCAATTTTATACCCAAATTCAGAGAATTAATGGATGATTCTTTGATTAAATGATATTTCTAGACCACGATAGTTACCTTCAATCATTTCCCGTCGAAACCCTCTTCAATCTCCACCAAGAAGCTCTCAAAATGACCAACCATGTAGGAAAAATGACCCAAAATCGTGGATTAAATGATATAAAACATTATGCCGAGGTCTGAAGCCCTTCTATGCGATCGCGAACCAGGTCTTGCGATTGCAATGCACAAAAATTCCCCAACCTCAAAATAAACTACGCGATCACAGCAATACATATGCGACCGCACTGCTTTGAGACACAACTCTATGCGAATGCAGACAACATTATGCGATCGCACAGAGCAACTCAGGTGGCCCTTCACTTCCACTATGCGATCACATTACACTATTGCGATCACAGAGACCAAATATCCAGCCTGCCCAGACTCTTCTATGCGATCGCGTCCAAGATATTGCGATTGCATAGGCCTAAATCTTGCAAAACCCGATTCCGCAATTTCTGCAACTCCCAAAGGCTACAAATGGTCCGGTTGACCATTCGAAATCGTCCCGAGCCCCCCAGGACCTCAACCAAATGTACCAACACATTTCAAAATATCATACGAACTTTTTCCAATTCTCAAAACACATCAAACAATTCTAAAACATATTAAAACACATCGGATTCAAGCCTAGTTTTTTTTCAAAACTTCTGAAACTCGCATTCGATAAAAAACCTGACCAAACGATGTCCGAATGACTTGAAATTTTGCACATATATCCAAAATCACTTTACAAAGCCACAACAACTCTCGAAATTCTATTCCGACCCTCGGATCAAAATCTCAACTATCAACCGAAATTTGCCAAAATTCCAACTTCGCCAATTCAAGCCTATTTCTACACTATACCTCCAAAATCGATTCCGGTTGCTTTCCTAAGTCACAAATCATCCACAAAAGCTAACTGAACCACCGATATTCATATCCGATCCCTCTTACCAGATAGTTATCTTCCGGTTGACTTTTTTAAAACAAGATTCCTTCTAAGAGGCTATGTGCCTTATTTCCAACCAAAACCAACTCGAATCAATTATAACACACCAAACACTAATAACGAAACATGAAGAAGCAATAGACGGGAAAAACAGAGCAGTAACACATGAGACAACGGGTGGTTCATCACAGATCTCTTTCGACATTTAAATCTATTAATAATATTTTTGACTACTATTTAATAATTTAATTAATTTATTTATTTCTAATAAATTTAAAAATATAAGTATCCCCGCACTATATCTATTTTCCTCAATATATCTATATTTTTTACCTATACTAAAAAAACATAATTTTAAGTTTCTATTCAATTAAAATTCAAATTTAAGTTTGATACTTTTCTTATATTTGATAGTTCTCTGTCGGGAATATATATATATATGAGATTTGTCTAAGATCTATTTTAGATTATGTATAAGATTCATTAGACCATTTCCATTTAATATGTTTTTATTTATAATTCAAATTTTTAATGTTGTCTTACAATTATCAACAACAACAACAACAACAACAACAACTACCCAGTATGTTCCCACAAAGTGGGGTCTGGGGAGGGTAATATGTACACAGGCCTTACCCCTACCCGAAAGGGTAGAGAGGCTGTTTCCGGCCGACCCTCGGCTCAGAAAAAGAGAGAAAATCAACAAATAAAACAAAACAAAACAATGTTAGTAAATCCGGGATAAATCAAATAAATAATTATCTAAACATAAAACCAAAAGTAGAATGACATGCAATAATACCAATCGGTTACTACCATAAGAGGCACTGTCTTACAATTATCAAATGGCTTCATTTTCGCTTCCACTTGGCTTAGTCATATGCTTCTTGTTTTTGTTTGTTCTTTCTTTTCTCGATCATTCGCCGAGGGTTGATTGGAAACAGCCTCTCTGCCCTATCGGGTAGGGATAAGGCCTGCATACATACTACCTTCCCCAACCCCACTTTGTGAAACTATACTGGATAGTTGTTGTTGTTGTTGTTGATAACACATGAAATAGTAACAAAAATGTCTTTCATTTACATTTTTAAATGTAATTCAAATACAAAAATTAATTTTCTTTGAAAAGTTAGTTTTGTAAAAGACTCCATACTTAAATCTATATATGTATTTGTCTTGGTTTGTTAAAGCCGACACATCGACTCTTATTTTTCTTTAGTTGATTAAAACACAAGTTGTAGGTAGGACAAGTACAGGTGTCCAATCGACAAGTATAATCTTTTGCTTGATGTAGTAGGACCAGATTTAATTTGGACAGAACATGTTCAGTTCTACTTTAGTTACTCCATTTCATTAAATAGTCAACTTATACTTTTTATGTCAACAAAATGAAAATTGAACTTATCTTCAAATTCAAATATATATGCTCATTTATTCTCCGAATGACATATTCTCCCGACATGTCTTGATATTATTTCGATTGATATTCTCTTTCTTTTTCATCTTATATAAACTGTATACTTTATTATAGTTGTAGATTATTTTCAATAAACAATAAGAAATAGTAGAAAAAAGGGGGAAAGAGCATACTATATTTTTCTCCCAAAAAACAAGAGACAGTGCAATACAATGTACTTAGACGGGTCTGCAACTCTTTATACCCAAAGAGCTTCATAGTTTTTAATTTCTAGTCTCATTTCTAATTTTAATTGCTTAATTATGTTAAGATAGAATTTACCCATTTTACATGATAAAATAATATAGACTATTATCTCATAACAAAAAAAATTTATAAAAGCAATTAAATAAAGATTATTTAACCTGAAAATAATATATAATTTGAAATAGTAAGAGACCAATAAAAATTAAAGTAAATGAAGAAGACTATGTGAATTTCTTATACTGTTAATAAATTAACATGCGATAGCAAATTAGTTAGTACTATGTTTTTTGTCAGACTACTATTTGTCGAGAAAATTAATTGAAATGACCTAAGTCACCTGATTAATGAAATATTTAGTGGAAACTAATCAGGAAAAAAAAAACAAATAATAGAGAAAAACAAAAGGGCAGTTTTTTTTTTTCGGGGTGGGGGGTGGGGGTGGGGTTGAATACATAGAATTATCAATCAAGCCATTTCCTATTCTTCTGTGTGTGTAGTTTGTTTCATCGACATCGTCGTCGACCCAAAGCTGCTGCAAGCTATGACCAGCTCCTCCGCCTCCTCTCGCAAGGTTCTTCCTTTTTCATCTTCTTTTTTCTTCTAATTTTACTTCTCTCTCTGCCTTAATACATATGATCTCTATATTCTTTTTCTCCCTCTATTTTTTTCTACATCTTTATGTCTTAACTTGTATTTGACCCTTTGTTTTTGGTAATTCCTTTGTGTGTTTTGGTGTTTCGATTGAATTATTGATCAGACATTAAGCAAGATAGCATGCAATCGACTCCAGAAAGAGTTGGTGGAGTGGCAGGTCAATCCCCCTTCTGGTTTCAAACATAAAGTCACTGATAATCTACAAAGGTCTCTCCTTTTTCTCTATTTTTGTTAGTCTTTTATGTTTCTTCAGTCAATTTATTGGTTACCCTTTTTAGCCCACTGCAATTTATGATCTGTAGTTATAAATAATAGTAATTAAAAAGGAGAAATATTTTTTGGTTAAGTTTTGTTTTCTTAGAAGGTAGCGAATTTGATGACAATAGCTTTTGAGTTTTGATTGATGTGGTTCTTTGGTGAGAAGGTGGATAATTGAAGTGAATGGTGCTCCTGGAACGCTGTATGCTAATGAAACCTATCAGCTTCAAGTTGATTTCCCTGAACATTATCCTATGGAAGCTCCCCAGGTGGTTACACTTTTACCCTTTTCTTGATATGGTAAAACTAACCCCCACCTGAAATCCCCCCCCCACCTCAACCAAACATTGGTTTTTCACTTTACTCTTTTGGTGACTTGAACGACCAACCTCAAAGCTGGAGATGTTGGGCCATCTCTGCTACTTTATCACTCCTTTGTCTACATATTGGTTTGAGTTATTCTCTTATGGGGGTCTAAAAATGGTTGTTTCTTTTTAAGATTGCGATGGGAACTCATATCTTGCTTATTTTGGCTGACTACCATGTTGATGCAGGTGATTTTTGTGCCACCAGCTCCGTTACACCCTCATATCTATAGCAACGGGCACATCTGTTTAGGTAGTTATATATGTAACCACATATCTTCAATTTCTTACAACTACGAGAAGTTCAATAATTTGGTCGCTATTGTTGTTCAAACACTTGAATTTCCATGCACGGTCATGTGGTAATTGATTTCATGGTGCATACTTGTTTCGCTACTAAAGATTAGATGCCTAGTATATTGGTACGTGAAGTGCTTTTAAACAGCTTTATCTTAGAATTGTTGTGAATGATCAATTGTTGCCCAATGTCAATGATATTATTGCATGGTTCTTGGTGTCTTTTTCTCTTTATTGACTGTTTTTCATTCAAGTCCAATTCTATATGCTCATCCATACTGTCTAAGAGCAATAGTCAAGGATATGTTAAATAATTGAAAAAAGAAGTCCTTTTCATATGTAAAATACTCTTTGCTAGGAGTGTTCATTATGCGGTTTTAGCTTTTGTGCAAAAGTTACAACAGTGTAACAAGAAGTTATTAAGATTTGGTCAAAAAACCACTTTCTAGGTCATGGGGAGAGCTTTGAACATATCCAATTTTGTATCTAAATAAGGTGAGCTTAATATTCTGAAATTGCATAAGCAAAGAGAAAGAGATTCATCTTTCTTACACAGAAGTATGTCTTTTCTTTGGATTGAGCGTGTAACTGCTTTTGAACGAGCTGCTCTTTCTGGAAGGAAATCTTTTTCCTTTTCCCTCTTTAATTTAATCCGAGTACGTGCGATTTTTCAAGCACTAAATGTACGTTTGACAAGATATCCTTCTGTAAGAACAATATCACTACCAAAGACGACAATCTATACATTCTTATTTTCAGAGTTGTTTATGAGAATTTAAATTTTAGGTTCGTCGATTTTCTGGAAGAAAATAAAAACCTCAGTAAAGCGAAAATCCAAAATTGTTGAGATATAGTATGAATATATCTAGGATTGCTTTATGAAGGTGTAATCTGGCTACCGAGAAGATTCTGGTCATTGTCCTTGCGGCTTGAATGACCATCTAAGTTTCTCATACTCGAGTGTGGGTATTCGATACGGGGACGTATGCGAGTATCGGATTTAGCAAAATCTAAATTTTAAGATTCGGGGGTGCAGATCCGGATATGTATACGGGTGCGGGGAGTCGGCTAATAAAAATAGAGCTAAAAAAATATTGTAAATTTTTAGAGATATTTTGTAAAAAACTTACATGGATTTTGTAGAATTCAATCATTCATTCTCCAAGATGGACATTATTTTTTCATTCTCCTAAATCTATTTACTCCCTCCGTTTCAATTTATGTGAACCCATTTGACTGGGCACGAAGTTTAAGAAAAGAGAAGAATTTTGATCTTGTGGTAAAATGAGGCACCTTTATTTTGTGTGGCTATAAATCTTTGCATAAAGGCAAATTGTTTCCAAATAAGGAAAAGGGGTCATTCTTTTTGGCACGGACTAAAAAGGAAATAGGTTCACATGAATTGAAACAGACGGAGTATTTTTTATTTTGAGAAATCAAAATCTCATTTTTTCTCCCAAATTTGTCGATGGACTCCGGTCAAAGTGTCCGAAGTCAGTTGACCGTATCCGGGACGTATCCCGCTCCGTCCCCGTCTCGTATCGGGACGCGGATGGCACCAAAATTGAAGAATCTGCGCAACTTAGATGACCATCGAGAGGTTGTCTTCAGGTGGCTTCATTTTATTAAGTATCATGGGTTTGTAAAGTTGACAAGATCCTTTCTTTAAAGATGTATCACTACCAAAGATAACAATCATTACATTCTTATTTTCAAAACATTTATGAAGCTGAGGTTCTCTGGTTTGGTTATCAGTTTTAAAAACTAAAAGCAAAATTTGAGACATCGTCTGGAAATTTACTAAGATCGCTTGAAAAAGGTGATACTTAGCTGATTAAATAACTCTTGCTTATATGAAGCTTGAATCATAAAAATGTGGTTTAAAGCTTGAAGTTGCTTTCATTTGTTAAGTATACTGGCTCTCATATGAGATTAGGAGGTCTGTGTGCTTTATATTAAATGGTTGAGTAACTAATCGCACCTTTTTCTGTTTCTTGTTGGGTACACAACATTTGGAAATTGACAGATTGATCCTTAATTTTACTGTCCCCTAATATCACAAGCCCGATAGAGACAACCACATTGATATCCGAATAAGCATCTCATATTCGTATACCTTATAATGGATAGAGCTTAGAAGCATTAAACTGCTCCTAGTCAACAACCTACTTGTGGAATTGGAGGTTGATGTGAACGATCATTACAGATAGGGTGGGCAAGGGAAAATTAAGATGGTAGCAGATAAGAAGCCCAAAATAAAGGAAATTAGAAGCCGATAAAAGGCCCAAAGCGGAAAGAGAAAAACCAAGCAAAACTGGACGCTGATGGATTTGCCTATCCACAGACCGAAACACTAGGTTATTTCATCCCATCTGTCTAAGCCTTGGTGGACATAATTAGGTGGGAGGTAGCAGGTCCGGTGAAATTAGTCGAGGATGCGCAAGCTGGTCCGGAACCACCCTTATAAAAAAGGAAAAAACCCAAAACATAATAAAACCAACAGCATGTAAACCCTACTCTTGCACGAGTAGAATAAGCACTGCATCTGCATTTTGTCCGTTTTTGGGTCCATTCTTTTCTTGCACGAGTAAAACAAACATTGCATCTGCATTTTGTCCGTTTTTGGGTCCACGCTACCGTCTCGTTTCAACATAAGTACAACACAAAAGCCGTTAACATTACTTTCTATTCTGAATTAGATTTGACTTTTCCTTTGTGTCCTGATAAATAAAAGCATAGTAGCACCATTCTACAGAATCGATCCCTTAATCTGCCAAAAGTAAGTGGTTTTTCGAATTTAATATGTCTCTTCAGTTTCTACTTTTGCATGGCACGATTGTGGTAAATCTTTTTCATACTTGCCTAAATGCGGAAGAGCCGTGTGAGTTTAAAGTTGGTCTATTGACGATATCCCATGAAACATCACTGTTTTTGGCTCTTTGTGTAATGGTATATTACACATCATTCATTCTCGTTCGGAACCAAGTTACGTACTCTGTACTTACTAGCATATCATGATTTCCATCAATTCTCTTCCTTCCTCCTAGATGGAGTTGCATGTTAGGCGAATGAGCTGTTTATAGCTTCGGTAATTATCAGAATGAGCTGTTTATAGCTTCGGTAATTCCTTACGGTAATTAATTGAATCGGGATGTGAACAGTTTGGCCGTTGGACAAGTTAAGAGGTTTCAGTGCTTTGTTAAAGTTTGGCATGATAGATTGAATTAGTGTAGCAATGAATGGCCAGGTTTGCCAGCTATGTTATGATGACTAAACAATGATTTTGATAAGTTTGAGTAACTGAAAGATGACTGGTTGGCATTGAATATGACATACTGTTTCTGGACTGATGGAGATGAATGTCTTGTTATTTACTATATTTTGTTATCTTTTCTGGTAAAATATTTTGGCCATCAACGTCTTGCTTGAAATAGTGGTTTCAGTAACTTAAGGTGCCGTATCAATTTTTGAAGTATTTTATGAGAATCTTCAAAATAGTAAGATTATTTTTTACCATAATGACATCGTTACAATGTGTTGTAGAAGTCGTATGTACGCAACAGAGGAGATGCTATTCTTATCTCAACTAAATAGCACTAAATGCTAATCTTTTTGGAGGGGTTAGAACATTAATGCACACACATTGAATTTCGGCTCTTTGAGTATATTAAACCTGGCATTGGAGGTTTAACCTTCATAACCTATACTATGTCGGCATCGGCACGAGTACCAGATTTGCTAGCATCCGCTATCAATCTCTTGCTGGTATCCGGTGTTCTGTAAGATGCGTGAAAAGTGCTCATGTCCATGCCCTGTTTGTTTGACTTGGGTGCATCTGCAGAAACCAAGAGTCCACCTATGTCATTAGTGGCAATCTGCTCGCAGATTCTTTGTGAAATTCAATTAATCCAAAATTAGTTCCAACTAAGACCAGAAAGAATTGGTCATTTGGTGAATGTTTCTTTTTGTTGGAACGGAATCATCATGAGCATAACTTATATTTCATCTGTTCTTTCTGAATTTGAACTTCCTTGTGCATTTGTTATTAAGGCCGAAGTTTCTTTCCCAAAACTAAATTTTGTACCAAATAAACTTCAATATCTGTTAAGAGTAACCATTCACTTTTAAGTTAAATCTATTTGTGTAACAAATAAGAGTGAATCTGAATTCTTGTGTGTACATAGCCTGTGAGCTTGTTGTCTTATCTGTATGACTATGACCCTATTCAAACTGAAAGGTTCTTCGAATGCGCTGGTCAGTATTCTCAGAAATCATATCCTTCAGTTTTTTATTACTAGTTTCTTCCTCTAATGTGGGTTTGCAGAAATCACATCCACATAACACCTTACTTAAGCGACCTTTGGACTCATAAGGCATAGAGGTGGTAAACTTTGAAATACCATCTTTAGTTTTTGTTTCTCTAGTTTCTCCTGCTATGCTGTTAAGTAGCAGTCTCTTTTTTTTCTGCGGGTGAAAACTTAAAGTTCGATGGGCAGTTCACTAATTGGTGTGCTAGCGGCCCAGCTAAGCTCCCATCCCCTGAGATTCTTCTACACCTGATAGAAATTGGAGATGCATCAGTAAAACCAGCAGTTGACAACAGCTTCTTCATGTCTTTGTAGATATTCTGTATGATTCATGGTCTCCTGCCATGACAGTCAGTTCTATATGCATCAGCATTCTCTCCATGCTGTCAAGTTCAACTGTGAAGGTGTGTTTCCTGTGTTCCTTATAATATTAATTTGAGTTGCTATTATGAGATTGCACCATGCTAATCAGGCCTGTTGTTTTAAATATGTATGGACCTATTTCTTTCTTGTTCTCTGAGAAAATATGTAATCTACCATGTTGTTCCGACGGGCTTTTCATGCTTTATCTTAGTTTTAATTCTTATCGGTTCCCGTCATTTGTGCAGCAACGCCCTGAAGATAATGACCGCTACGTGAAGAACTGTAGAAATGGCAGATCTCCCAAGGAAACCAGGTGGTGGTTCCATGATGATAAGGTGTGATGGGTGTCCATCTGACCCGTGAGGCAACATTGCTGCATTTGCTTACTTAAAACCAAATGCTAATGTCAAACACTTCTAAATATCCATGGCCAGTGTCAGCACAAAACTTATGTGCAGGAAATTGGCCTTTACTGTCCAGTATTTGTAAATGAGACTGATTTTCCTTTTGAGCTACTTGTGCAAGATTATGTACTCTTATCAAATGCACTACAGCCTAATTGATACCTCATGAAGAATTCTGGCGTTTAAACAAGTTTGCACTCTTTCTTTGTCTGGCTGGTGACTTTTTTCCCTTGTTAGCCTGCTGAGTAATATCTGGTAAATAGTACTAGGAAGGTTTCTAGTTTTTTGGACCCTCCACTCCTTTTGTCATAGGCACCCAACTCTATGGCCTGTTAATGCAAGCTAGTAAAAATCACGGGAGATTAGGATTCAAATCTCAGTAGAGACAAAAAAACTATTAGGTGATTTCTTCTCAGAACGGTACATGTGTTAGTGGGAGGTACTAAGTACTCGATAAAATAGTCGAGGTGAGCATACGTTGGATGAGATATAAATCGTTGGCAAAAGAAGAAAAAAAGACAGCTATGTGCACGTCTACGCGTTCATGTGCACATATGCAGACATATACCACTTTTGTCATATATAGAGGTCGACTCCTATATTTTGATATCCTAATAGGCGATCATGCCATGAGTTATTGCTGCAGAAACTCAATTGAAATCTGAATTATTTGATCATCTACTTATTTGTACTCGCAAAAATATACATCTCTAAGCAAATTAGTGGCGAGTATATGATTAGGTTGATGTCACTAAGTTCTTTTGCCGCATGTTTCATGATAAGACATCTCCTAAACCCCCTCATATCAATTTGCCAAGTTGCCAAAACATCCATCAGGTACTTATCTTTGCCAATGTAGTCACATATCTAAAATCTTCCAGGAATCAATAGAAGGCTATCTAATTCCATCGATGAAGCTTTTTAAACTAGCACTCAACCAATTACGAAAATTTAATCAGAAATTTCAGAATCCAAGAAAATCAAAATTAGAGAACTGGCAAGTGTAGTTTTGATGTTGGTCGGAAATTACTCCCGTTACACTCAGAATTGGATTTCACTTCTGTTCATTCGTAGACTCCTTTTCTTTTCTCAAGTAGTTGGTAGCATGTACAATGCAAGTGCAACTAGAACTTTCTTCCTCGTTAAAAATTACAAGGCATCAATACTGCTGAATGCTGAATGAAATAGGAGCAAATGAATGACAAGTGAGGCTTGCTCAGTTGGTAAGCACCTCCACCTACGACCGTTAGGTCCTGGGTTCGAGTCACCTGGAGGGTAAGTGTGGAAACACTATAGATCCTCCTAATTTGGGAGGGGTTTCAATACTGCTGAATGCTGAATGAAATAGGAGCAAATAAAAGAAAACAAGAACAAAAATCAAGCGAGAGAGCAAACTCTGATACATCTCTTCAAGTCTCCCTTTCAAACAACCACGAGCATGCATTTAAGTTACAAAGATCAGTATTATTGAATGTCAAAGCATAGATCCGCTATTATTCAGCAGTCTCGTGGGTACTTGAACAAAGACTGAAGATTATTTCTTTTCTGATAAATTACAAAGACTCTAAATATTATACAAGTGCGCCTGCCAGTAAAGTGGTATCATGAATCTATTTGTACTCCTCCCAAATCTGAGTACACCTTTTCCCAAAAAATTTCACTAGTGTAGAATCCTAATGCTACAACAAGAACGGGAGGTAAAAGGATGTAAAAGAACTAATACTCTCTCCTAGACAATTTTAGCAGGTTTAGTACGTTCTCATAGACAATGAACGTAATGGAAGCTGCAGGGACATTTTTCAGCATGTTCGCGGTGATACCTCTGTAGAAGCCTTGTATGCCCTCAAACCTGCAAGATAAAAAAAATGTCAATATCTGGTAACAACTAGAACTCCATTGATACATGATATGACAATTACTTACGTTTCTCTAGTATTATAAGTCGTGAAGATCTTCATAAGAATTCAGGATTGACTCTTCAAAACCCCTAGCATGAAACTGAATTGCTTTACTAGATTTTTGAAAAATAGTTTATATTTTACACTATTAAGTGCAGTAACATTTTACACAAGTGGGTGCTAACTTGGTGACGTGGATTAAGACCAAGACATAAGGGTAACTAGCAAGTTCATTTATTTTATTTTTATAGAGAATATAGTAATACAATTTTTACTTGAAATGGCAAGTATTATTGATGTCAGTAGCCAACACTAAGAAAGTGTTGTAATTACATCTGAAAAGATAGCAAAAGGAGCTTTGAAGAAGGAGAAAAACACGGACTATCTATACATAAGATTTAATGAACTATAACAGGGTTTCACTATCATCTACCATTCCAATTTACACCAAGAAGATTCAATAAGGGATACATATTTTTGAGAGGAACCACACCTTCTTCCAAGGTTGAACTTCTCTAATGTGGCATAAGTCTATGTTTGTTTCTTTTATGAAGTAAATCATGACAACTTTTAGATTTCTTTCTTGAAGTTGAGTTTGTGTTTTATCTTTCAAGGTCTGAATTTTTCTTTCTGCAGTTAACATCAAGAAATCACAAAATTTTCAACAATCAACTGTATAATTCCTTTTTTTGTTCTTTTCTGTTGGTGATAAGAAACAATCAAATGTATAATTTACAAATTCTTCAATAACTAACTAAATGATGAAAGTTCACTCAAATTTCATATAATTTGTTTACCTGTTTCCACAACACAGAAAGAAAAGAACAAGAGGGGAAAAAGTAAGGAGTACTTTTGCCAATAAAGGGGGTTCTACTTTCTTCTC